>VYZW01035224.1:18885-99426 GCA_013401315.1 Balaeniceps rex | reverse complement strand
GCAATAAAGAATGCCTACTTCTTAATACTACATTGGTGTCAAGAGGTTTATTCCCAATTTCGGTGACAAGATGTTAATTTCTTCCCTAAAGAATGTTTGTTGCCACTGCTTAGTACTGAGTTTGGGAATACAGGAGATATCATTAAATTCATCAGCACCAAAATGAGGGTAGCAAAAGGGTCGAACTCAAAAGCTGGGTGGACTGTGAGTTGCAAAAGCAAAGCAAACTGTTGTTGTTTGTTTGTCCATTCCGGACAAACTGCCAGGAAAAGGAGAAGATAGCTGCCGTTGTGAGTATGTGTGTAGCCCTGTGACATGGCTCTGCCATGGCCAGCCACCGGCCACGAGCTCTGCACTGAGTTTGCCAGGCCTCAGCACCGAGGCGTGTCACACCCGCCCTGCCTGAGCTCACCATCCCTGCCTGCAGCTCCCCTTCACCCAGCTGAGCTGTGACACCCAGTGTGCATACAACAATTTTAACTACTGCTGTTTCTGCAGCAGTTAGATCTGGCCTAGTAATGATTAGATTTCAACTACGCTCACAGTGATGTCTTGGCGTTACTTATGCAGGAGGTGTGCCCAGGAGAAAGACTTTGAGCGTAACGCACGACTGGCCTTCAGCGTCTTGTGTGAGCCCGGAGCCCCTTAAAAAGAGGAATCTGGGCCAGTGATGTACGCAGTAGGCTATAGGCTACAATTGGTCATTTGGCAATATCGTACCTGAATCCCACAGAACTCTAGGCTGCAAATCACTTAGTCCTGGTGGTTCGTTAATATTAATCAGTTTAACTAACAACTTTGTTCCTAAGGCAGTGAGCTACTTGGAATAATCCTATTCCCATTCCAAGGGACAGTCTGTCCGTTTCAGTAATCGTAGATAAAGTCTCAGTTCAGTTTGTGCCTTAACTTTGACAGGACGCATACTAACAGAGGACAGGTTGCCAGTAGTTTCTGGCTGATGATTTGTCTACCTATAGTGTCTTCATGACCCCTCTAAGAAAGTGCTGTGACAATGAGAGCCAACAGCTGATCCTTCCCACACGACGCTTTGGGGCCACGCACATGGTACATTGCTGCAGTCCATGTAGGGAAAGGAAATACCTCGTTTCAATTTCATTCAGGGCAGTTATGCAGTAAAACTGGCATTAGTCCTGTCTTTGGGTCAGTTCCTAACTTCCATCCCACAAGGGGTAGAAATGTTGAAAATGGAAGAGCGATGGCACTCCGTGAGGCAAAACTGACATCGTTAAGATTAGTGAGAGAGACAATGAGCCGGTGTTCCTACCTGGAGCCAGGGAGGAGATCTTATGGGAAGTAAGTGGTGATGCAAGTGGCGACCCAGCACCCAGGGGGGCTTCCTTGGGTGTGGGGGGTGGCAGAATCAGCTTGCAAAAGCTCTGATCAGGCCATTACGTTTGATGAAAAAATGCTTCTGGGGCAGGGGAGGGAACCTTCTTGTGAAAAGTGGGGGGGAGTGGTTGCTCAATGACTTTCCACTTCTACTGAAAGCTCAAATCTTCAATTTTTTGTTTCATTTTCCATTCCCTTCCTTCTTTTTTTAATGTCTCTCTTCCAGCTGAGAAAGCTGGGAATGAACTGGGAGGTGTAGGGAAAGGAGACCTGAAACTGCAGGCGGAAAGGGCTTGGAACTAAAAACAGTTTCCGGAAAAGAGGAAAATCTTCTCAAACGGTTGATTCTTATTTAATCAAAAGTGCAGAAAAAAATATTGAAGTATATATTTACACTTTATTTGTGTGTTTGTTTTGCAGAATTATGTATTTATCTTGCAGAAAAATAGGGTGTATTTCCGAGCAGCCATGGTGGCTTATGACTTATGTTCAAGGCAGACAGAAGACAAATGAGGTGCCTCCAGACAGCTGAATACCAGCCAAGCAGGGTTCACTGCCATGTGGGCCAGTGATAAATAAGCACCACTATTCAGTATAAACTGAATAAATGCATAAAAATCAGGAAAAATAAATAAATCATGAAGAGGACACCTGAACAGGCAAAGCAGCACAACATTGCGGCTCATAAACTGGACTGTGAGGTTTAGAAAAATGTGGAGGACAAGTCTGCAATAAGTAATAGTTTCTTTGATGTGTGTAATACATCAGATCTTTTTTGATGTATCGTGTGATACAAGGTATGCTTTGTATTCCATTAATTATGTCAGCAATTGAAAGCTTAAAATAATATTTGTATCATGATAAATGCTAGTCTCTGGAAGCCAAGGCTCCCCTGCAAGGGCTGCATGTGGTTCACCTCCTTCAGCATCCGGTGCCTGGGCAGTCCCCAGCAGGACAACCTGCCATCCCTCAAGGGGAGGAAAGTGACGTCGCTGGTACCGCTAAGGTCTCAGGCGCTCATTCATCCTCAGCATTCCCTGGATTTAATTGCTTGCTAAGTACTCCTGCGGAGCCATGGCAGCCCTGCCCCATGCCCCAGGAGGAGGACTGGTGTGCCTGGCCAGGGTGATGTGCCATGGGGATGTACCACGGGGATGTGCCACGGGCACTGCTCCCGCTGCTGCCCACGGCCAGCTTTCTCTCCCTGCGATGCCTTGTGGCCCCGAGGGTGCGATCTGGTCCCAGGACTGCCCAGGCAGGCGCCCACCCACTGAGTCCCGCAGGCTTTCCCTTCCCGCCTGCAGACTTCAGCAGGTTCAAGCTGCTGCTTTCACATTTTTCACACCCAGCTGTGGAAGTGCAGATCAGAATTGATGAACAGAAGTTGGTATGCTGGAGCACCAACCTGCACCTCCCTGCAGATTTCCAGGCACAGCTGCACCCAGCCCTCCCCGTTCCCATGACTTCTGCAGTGTCTGACACCTCTGAGCGAGAGCAGAGCCTTCTCCCAGGAGGGCAGCTACATGGTGAAGGGTACGGCACTGCTTCGGTAGCTGCAAGAGCTGCGTGTGTTTCCTCCGTGGCAGTTCTGCAGAGCTACGTGGGCAATCTAACAAACTGTGTTCGTATTCAGCATGTCCTGTGTTAGAGCAAAACAAAACATTGCTTCAGCAAATGTTAAGAAAACCCCTGAAACACCTTATATTTATGGTATTTCAACTTTTTATCCTTGTTTGCAATTAAAAAAGGGCTTCAAGCATATAGTTAGCCAGAGTAATCCCTAATATGTGTAAGGCTTACATGCATTATCAACAGCTCAGTGCAGTACCAAATGTAAAAGGGGCTTCTTCCTGAACGCATTGTTATGTAAATCTAAAGGAAGGGAATACAAACATTTCTGTCTCATAGGGGATTTTTTATCAAATTAACATTTACATAAGCCACTTCGTGAGACTATTTTTAAAACCATTGATTGGGATTCCAAACCTGCCATGTTTTTCCTCAGAGGACAGAAATGACGTCGCTTGTCTCACGTGGTACAGCAGTAGGGCTGCTGTAGCCATGATGCTCTAAGGATATAAGAAAGGGAGATTTATAGCAGAGACAGGATCTTTTATCTTACCACCTGATATAGCTGGAAGAAAACAGGCAGTATTTCAGAAACAAAAGCTCTTCAGGTCTCAAATTTCACCTACTGTATCAGTGGTTCTATTAAAAAATATAACCTCTCTACAGATTTTACCTTAGTTATATATTTAGATTATCAGGGCTATAAGTTTATTATTTCTGCAACATGGAAAGATAATCCCATTTTCCACTGTGGGAGATACAGCAGAAGACACAAACAGCCACAGGGTCCAACCAAAAGTCCATACAAACATTTATCCAGCATGAGCTGTGTCAGAAAGCAGTGTACTTCCAAATCCCAGATCCTAAAAATCTGTGCAAATCAGGGTACTATATCATGAAAAGAACTAGAGCCTAATGCTGGGAGTAACAGAACATAGGTCTGGAAAACATGTGCTGACTTTCCAGATGAAATTCTGAAGCCAGAAAATCTGGCAGTCTGGTTTATAAATGCAGAAGATGCACTGAAATTAATGAAAAATATGGAGAATAAGGAATGAGAAAGACCTAAAATCAAAGATGACAGACTTGCACGCTGGCTGACAGCACTTAACCGGAAAAGAGATTAAAGCATGCAATCCCAGAATATTCTTCCAGTTTCCAGTGATTTGTGGCTCAAATGGTTTTGGTTTTAAAAAAAAAAACAGGATTGTTTTTTCTGTTATAAATTTACTCAGTCAGTTTTGAGTTCAAGTGAACCTTCAGCATTGACAACTACAATGCCTAGTTCTTGAGCTCATGCAAGAAACATGACAGGCTCCCCAAAGGATGTATCATCCAAAACCTTCTGGCAGCCACACACAGCTCAGCACCTCCGGGTTTCACCAGCTCAAGGCCTTTTCTTCTCTCTTTTCAGATTTTCAGCAAGTCTCTAAAAAGGTCCCCTAAGGTGGCCCACAAGTCAGTTGTTTGCTTTCGCTCCAAGTGAGACCCTGGTGGGAGGATGGGAACGGGCATTACCTGCATCCCTGCTCCCCTGCCAGGACAAAGGGCCCCACGAGGGGCTGTCCCCACTCCACCCCAGGGGCTCCCAGGAGACCCTGACCTGGCCCAGCACCTGCCCACGCTGCCGGTCGTGCTGTGGGCAGTGTGGACGCGTGCCTCAGGTGTGGGGAGATCCCAGACTGTGTTACTGGTGTGCCTGAAATCCTAAGGGTCTCACCCGTATTAGTGCAGAGGGAGGAGCTACGCACACGCAGTACTGCAGCCGAAGCTGTTACACACACGCGTAGTTTCTGCCCCTGTTCCCAGCCTCCTGCTCCCCAGCCCCTGCGGGTGCTGCGGTCGGGCTCTGGTGCTGGCCCTGGGGGTGTCATGGTGTGTGTCAGCGTCGGGGTCCTTCACCAGGAGGAAGGTGATTTCCATGCAGATGGTTTCTTCTTCCTCACCCCAGAATGTACTTGGGGTCTTTTCTGTGTGTTTGCTAATGTGCTTTACACATTTCCTCCTTCTTCAATGCTCGGCAGCTCCGGGTTACCTCCGACTGCACTACGTGCAGTGCCTTGACACATGGTGGATGCCATTTCTTGTTCTCTTTGTTACCCTGAAGACAGTTGTGTCCAGCTCCAGCTCTGCCTTTCTTTAACGGCCCGTGGGTGGGTTGTGCACAGCCGTGGGGTCTCCTGTGCCCATGTCTCATCGCCCCACACCTGCTCTCCTCTGTGCCAGGTCCCGTGTCTCCACTTCCCAAGCCCTTGCTCTCGCACCAGCCTGTGCTGCCCTGCATGACGTCGGTGTGTCAGTCCCAGATGTCCCATCCTGCCTGGAGTAACCGCTGGTGGTGGCTGCTGCCTGTGCGAAGCTGTGACTGCACCACACAAGGGAGAACAGAAGTAAAGCAGCTCAGGCACAGACACCCGGCCAACGAGAGAAATTGCTGTCGTAGCTCAAGCAGGTAAAGCGGAGCTGCAGGCAGGTGACGGCAAGTTCAGGCAGAGCAGGTGTGCCAAGCCTTGGTGCTGAGGCCTGGCAAACTCAGTGCAGAGCTCGTGGCTGGTGACTAGCCATGGCAATGCTCTGCTGCTGGGCTACACAGCTCCAAGGTATCATGTCGGTAATGACATTGCCACTGGATTTCATTCATCACTTTATTCTTTAGTTACTCAATTTTTTGAGATCTTTCTTCAGGTCTTTGTAGTCAGCTTCAGATTTAAACAACCAGGCAATAAATGAACTGGTTCAGTTCGATACTGCTGGAAGGCAAGGCAGAGGGGTGAAAGGAACCCTTCACTGTGCGTAACTAGGAATTACCTATTTCTGCTTAGGAATAAAGGAAAATGTAGTTGCTGTGAATACTGGCATCAGTTCAGCTCCTGGGGACAGCAAAAGGCAAAGAGTCTATTTGAACCAGGACAGAAGCCAAACCAGACAGCGTTATTTGCTGCTTTCCATGTAACCCATGGTGGGCTTCATGCAGCTGTGGTCCCCCCTCACGGAGGGGGTTTCTGAGAGTTAGGAAATGTGCAGAGCAGGACACCAGAAGTGGCCACAGGCTTTCATGTAAGATGTAACCACATCTACTGAAACTCTGCAGCATGAGGAAGAGCTGTCTGCATCAAAGATGTGATGATATCCAACAACGGGATGAAGAAGATGCATGAGGAATTATTATCTACTGTTTCTCACAACACATGAACTAGGCAGCACACCAAAATTGATCATACAGCAAATTTAAAGAACAGACAGAAAAGCGTCACCCCTGGAAGCAGCCTCTTGCCATGGCCGTGCTGTTAGAGGAATGTATGCAGCAAGGACACAGGTATCTGCCTGCTTTTTTTCCTTATGGAATAATATTGCATGATTTAATTTTGAACACTTTTCTGTCTCATCTCTGTCAAGTTTGGCACTCAGCTGGGTTGACAGATAAGTGATTTACAGAAGGCCAGGCAGAGCAGCTTGGTCACCTCAGTCCACCCAGTTACCTGGTCAGAGTCACCACAGCCATCCTCAGGCTTGGAGCAGGGAAGAGCAGCAACCTGGGATGAACCACGGTTCATCGTGGTGTTTCCAAGCGCAGAGAATGAGAACACGTGTGTCAGGAGACGCTTTGCTTTCACTTGTTGTTGGGCACTAACGGCGACTCTCAGCGTAGAGGCGTTGGGAGGGAAGGGGATGCCTTGGCCGGGGCGCTGGCCTGCAGGGCTCTGTGAGGGCAGACCCACAGCACGGAGCCTTTGCCAAGGCCAGGCCCCTCAGAGAGCATTGCGGCCCCCAGCACGAAGCCTGTCCTGGGGCCCACCGAGCAGTGAACCGATCATCCTCCCTGCCACCTGGGGGCTGGCAGAGGTGGGTTGGGCCTCTGGGGTAGTGTGGGATGATTGACCCTTAAAGGTGGGCCATGGCCAGTGGTGTAGTGACTCTCAGGAGGATCTATTCTGCCTGGAGTGCTCGGTGGCTTCACCAGCAGCAGCCAGCGAAGGCACCCGGCCACAGCTCTCTGGCCGGGATGCAGGAGACGCCCGTCCCCTCCCTCGGCAGCCACACGCTGGCCATGACAGGGTGCGGGGCTGGGCTCCTCTCAGCCATGACGTGCTGGCGCTCAGGGCAGGGACCTGGCTGAGGGACTCGGCTGCTCATGGGTGAACGCAGCACATGGCAGCTTGCCATCAGCATGACTGCACTGATGAATCCAGGATGTTCATGTAACACAGTCAGAGCATCGTTAAACCCCCGCTATCCCAGTCTGGAAATCCAGTCTGCATCTAGCACCACGGACTTCCCAAAGCACGTTTCTTCGGGCAGTAAAAGGCTGACAGGTCCAGGAAAAATTGTGCACATGTTCTCAAGACAAATCTTCAGCCGCACAGCATCAAGGACCGTGCCCGCAAACCACTGCTCTGGCCAAAAGCAGGGCTCCTGTGACCCTGCTCAGAGAAACTCCGGGTGACCAGTTACTGGACGTGCAGCCGTAGTGTTGTGCCCTCAAAGTGGGCTTTAGGGCGCACTGCCAAAGGGGGTTATTTTATTCCAAGGTGGACGTCCCATCTTTCCACCACTTGCGCGCTCAGACGGGGTGTGCTGGATGCTGGCACACAGCCACACTCAGAGTTTCTGACATTCTTAAAGCCTTCTGATTAGCCTTTAATATTTATACATATAAATCACATAGTTATGGAGATATAATCTGACTGAATTTCTTTGCATGCAGGAGGAATCTATAGAATTATTTCAGCTGGCGTTAACAGTTATATCTTAAACATATATTTTTTTAAAGTGATAAACTTAATTTATCACAGCTTGCTATCAGCAGGGGACTCCATGCTCTCATGAGCAAATGAAAAATTGAGGAAGTAAAAATAAGGGCAGGATTTTATGTTATAAAATTAAGCGAGAAGTTTACAGTGGTTTTTGGGAAAGCTTGATATTTTGCAAAATATTTGAGATTCTCATTGGCGAACTGACTAAGCTGTTCTAGGTAACCTGTAAGGGCAAGGCTGTGATTTCCTGCCAGCTCTACATTTTTAGCAAAGCTCAGAGAAACCTTGTATTTGCCCAGTGGCTAAAGTTTTCAGCTGAAGTTCTGTCATGTCAGTGAAATGTCATAGATGTCGGGAAGGACATTTTGTACGGGATAGGGCTTGCAGTTCTCCACATCAATGTTACACTTGTGGAATTATTTAAAAATGAAGATGAGGTGGGCTCATTATGGAAATTTATTAAACTAGATCTGCTGGAAAAGAATGAGAAAGGCAATTTTTTCCTCCTATTCCAAGCCAAAATGAACCACTAGTTTGAAAGCCTGAACTTTTTCTACCAGATAATTTTCTTTGCTTTTCCCCTCATTCATTCAAATTTTTATCCTAATTCTTCAAAAAATCAAAAAAACCTGAGCATGTTGTCTTGCTCCATTGCTCAGGGAATTTGGGGCATTTTCCTCACACAGAAACACCAGCAAACTTTGCGTCACGCTTTGAGTGCATGGGCCAGTGAGCTGTATGTGTGATCTAGGTCATCCCTTGCCAGTGACGGTCTGCTGTTGGTGCAAGGACCGGAGACAGCCCATCCGCAGGGCTGGCCTCCATGCCCCCATTCTGCAAAAGGACTTCCATTAGTCGCTGTGATGGATACTTTGGTTTACTTCTCATATTTCTTAATGTTTTAGGCTCCTTGGCAGAACTCTACCAAGCCTGGGAAGTGAATTTTAGTCCATTCCTGGGCATTGCAAAACTGTAAGACCCCTGGGCTCTGCTGTTCCCATTGGAGCCCAGCACAGATGCCTTCCTGCCCCTAGGAAAGCTTTTTTCGGACTGGTTCAGGGCTGAGGCTGTTTCTTGGAAACTGTTCCTGTAAAACCCTGAAAATCATGAGACATAGGAAATAATTTCCCTCGATAAATGCTCCCAGAGAAGAGCTGCAGGTCCTAAAGTAGAGTGAGGACTGCCTGGCCAGGTGATCTCCTTCCAGTGCTGGTGCTAGCAGTTCACAGGGAATCAATCAACCGTGTTTGGGTGTTGGATGTCGATAAGGGTCCCTGAGCCAACCCCCTCCCCAGCCCCGGTGAAGCCCCGAGCAGGGGGACCAGAGCAGCTCAGGCCAGTGCCCTGCTGCAGCACCTTTGTGGGAAGCGCTGGAGAAGCAGCCTGGAGGGGCTGTGAGTCAAAGATGCCTTTCTTTCTCCCATTTCAGGCAGAGCCGATAAACAAAAGTGACATGGATCCCTTTCCCCTCATCAGGACTGTTTCTTCTGCTACATTATTTATGACTTGTCAGAAGTAATAATAATTGCAGGATTGTTCAGTGAATTATGTGTCATGAGTAATGCGCATTTACTGTTTCCTCAGTGCTTCCATCTTGCTTCACTGGAAAGAGCAATTTGTTGATTGCATTTAAAATGGAAGGACTGTTAAGAAGGGGCACATTTAAGTCTTTTTGCTCAAGCCCTTCCCATTGTTATTGCATAACAGTAGCCCACAGGCTCCTAAAGCCCATTTATATGCCAGTAACCCTTGTGTGGGGCATCCAAAAGGACAGTGAACTTCAGAAAGTTTTCCGTGGAGAGGGCAGGTCCCCCAGAGAGAGAAAAAGGTACAGACGATCTGCCCCCACAGCACATACAGGATGTCTGAGGGGTTTGCCTTGTAAGTTTGCCTGAGATGCCCTAATGTGGTGCATCTTCACCCTGGAGCCGATGGTGTTTTTCAGAGCCAGCCATGCACCGCGCAGCCACTGAGCCCAGAGGATGGGAGGCACAGGGACACGAACTCAGTGTGGGAGCTGCTCCAGCCACATCACAGCTCTTCAGCACCAGGCCCTATGCTAGGTTTGGAAACCCCCAATTTAAATTCTGATCTCTGGCACTTATCACAAGAAATAAATAAAGTGGCAGTGCTCTCTGTGGGTCACAGATGGGAGTGTAAGCTCCATTCCTGCAAAGAGATGGCTGATGGATGCTGATTGCATGCATTAGAGAGATGTGCCCGTGGCCACTTACTCCACACTGATTTCAAGCGCACATTTAAGTCCACGAAAAGCAAGCATACCTTTGTGGAGGACAGCAAGCAGGAGCTGGTCCTCCACATGGTTCCCTGCACCTGATGGACAGTGCTCACTGCTGACGGGAGCTGCTCGGGCTGCCCCATTCCCTGCGGTTAATACAATGATCTGCATTGCTGTCACCCTGCTGCAGTTGTCCGAATGCCTTCTGTGTTGTTCACTTAAAGATCTGTAAAATGCCATTAAAATTATATTGTAAAACTGATCAAAGGACATTCTTGTAAGGCACCGCCAGCTCTGTCAGATGGGATGTTGCTGAGCAAGGCTGAGCCAGGCAGTATGGGCACAAGTCAGAACAGGGAGTCGGCAAAAACCATGTCTTGAAGCAGCCTCTGAGGAGCAGCACAGACCGGGGCTTTCCCTACTGCAGAAGCTCCAAGACATTTCCCAGTCGTAACCCCACACGTATGCTGATAATTTAGTGCAACATCAGATTTTCACGTGAATATTGGATTAGACTGAATTCTGTCAGTCTTACGGCTCCGCTTAAAAGTATTGCAGCTCCGCATAGAATTGAGACCTCTAGTTTGAAAACACTCCCCTAGAGGCAGCTTATTTGAGAATAGGTGGAAATCTGGGGATTTAGCAACTCCTTCTCCCCTCTGAAAAAAATAACTTCTATTTTTTACGGAAGGTTTTAATGGAAATCACTTTCATGTTTTTTTTCTATGAGAATTTTTCATGGGAGAAGGCACAATTTCCAATTAGCTCTAGTTATTAATCTGTTTTGCAGGGGATATGCAACTCAGAGATTGCCAGACTGGGTCTGACCTCACGTGTGTTTGTCTCCAGCGGTTTCCTCTACCTGCCATATTGCAGGAAGGTCCGACGGGGACAGATGGCAGCCCACCTCCCCTGTGGAGTGCAGGCAGCTCCTCCCAGGTGGTGGATCGGGGTGCAGCCTTGCCTGGACCGTCTGGGCTGGGGACCTTGCTGTGCACAGCAGTGCCCAGCTCCTTTCTAACCTGGAGTTCTTGACCAGAGCATCCGCAGCGGTGAGCTCTGCAGTGTGAAAGGAAAGTTTCCTTTTATTTATTGCTATATTCAATTATTTCTAGCTTCTAACTTACCTGATCACAATCAAACGCTCATGTTATGAAACAAAGAAAAGAGAGCTAGCGGTCTTCTCTCTCAATATTTTACATATTTGTGTTGCACACATTCTCATTGCTGTTTCCTGCAATGTTAATGCTCCCCATATTTCCCCCGCCCGGGGTTGCTATATCCATACAGGTGTTGCATATGCCTGTGTGGAGGGAGAAGGGGCAGCACTGCACAGGGCTCTGCAGGTAAGGCCAGACTATTGATATTATATAATACTGATATTAATTATCGCCCTACGTTGTACACATCCCCAAAATCTAATCTTTTTCTGGAATGCAGTTGCACAGTGGTCTTCAATGAGAGAATAAGAAAGGCATCACACAGGTTCTCTTGATTTGATACTTAGAGACACAAAAGGGGCACCAGGAGTGGTTTCTGCCCTCGCAGGGTAAGCTCTGCCTTCACCGAGGCAGGCTGGCTGCTGCCACTGTGCTGCCCATCGCGCTGCTTTGCCTGGTCCCTGGGGATTTCTTCACAGCCCTCCTCAGCCCCAGTTCACTGGAACAGCTCCGCAGCCTCTGCTCGTCCCAGCAACACATTCCCCTGCTACCGACTCCTTGCAGCTCTGCTAACGCGGGCACCAGGGTCAAGCCGGGAGTCCCTTACCCTGCTCCTGTCCTGTGCAGTCCAGCCACTGCCGCCGTGGGTTCCCCGGTCTTCGGGGGAAGCAGCTGGCTTCAGCGAATTTCTGTTTCCAGTGTTTTGGGCTTATGTATTCAGCCAATAAATTAGGCAAGCTTGTGCATGTAGCTCACATATCCAATTAGCAGCTCATTAAACCTGCTACTGCCACAGCGGCCAGCCTGCATACCTGTGCTGTAGATGATGGGCTCCCTCCTCGTCTGAAGGAGCAGTGGTGTGTCGCTGTATTATCTTGTTGGTACTTCAAAGGTTATTAGCTTGTTTGAAGTCACAAGGTCACCTACACAGACTGCAGTTGATTTTCATAAATACTGTTCATTATACAAATTCATTATTTACAGACGCCATTAGGCTAAAGTGGATGTGAGGAACAGAGTAATAGGAACTGCGCTTTTGACACGAGGAAAAATATTTGACAGAAGATGAATTAGGGCTTGGCCAAATGAATAAGAAGTAATTTTGAGAATGGGAATACAGAACCTTTTTGGCAAAGAAGTGACAGAGAGACCTTGGCAGGAGCCAAAGCTGGAAGTGGGGTGAAGGTGGGAGCTCGGGCTTGGCAGGGCTGCCTGTGGTGCCATTGCTGCCCTGCCAGCTGGGTACAGCACTGGCTCCCTGCGGAGGCCCCTCCTCGGGAAGGCTCGTGCAGCCTCTAGCTCACCACCTACTCACAACATCGGCTTGGCCAAGTCTGCTGGGAAGAGGCGCTGCTGGTGCCAGTGGGGCCAGAACTGGAGGCTGCTGGCACTGGGCACTGCCCGGAGCGGCCATCCCTCTCCCAGCTGTCCCTGATGCAGACATGGCATCTATACCTTGCTGTGGGGTGACAGGACTATCGGCCAGATCTTCCTGCACTCATCTGGAGATGCACATTTGAGCACCCACGTCTCTATGGAGGAAATGTATAAACCATTAAATTAATTTAATTGGAGGAAGCCTGTAGCTTTATGGTCTAGAAACTTAACCATGGTTGCCACTCCTTAAAGCAAACATGTTTACTGTTCTGGCTGTGCTTCTTGTTTGTTTTTTGGCTTCTTATCTGCCTTCTGTGGGGGAACCAGAGTAAAACTTATTAATTCACTCAGCACAAAAGCATCAGCTGGAGTCTTGCAAGCAGGCTGGGAAACACTCAGACTGTTTGTCCTTTGACTGTGGTTCTCATTAGACAGAACTGTGGGTCCCAGCCCCACGGCAACCCCAGGGAAGCCTTAATCTGACACATAGTTCACATTAAGTCAGGACACTGCGTGGACATGGTCTGGGGTCATTTTTGTCAGTAGCAGTTAATGCAGGCTTGCACACTTTTTTAATACGTCGCACCATTTCAGTGGTTGCTTGTCCTGTTAGCTCTTTGATGGGCCATGGGAATGAAATTACTAATTTCTTGGTCTGTCACTGGTGTAGGAGCCAACGTTTCAGCTGACCAAGGACTGAATGAAGACAGCACCATTACTCAACATGATGCTTTAATGGTCTTGTCTCTCCCACCTTTCTTGAAACGGAGGCCAACCCTCAATCTCACAGTCCTTCTGTTTCCTCTTCCCTTCAGATGCTGGTTGTCATGAGAACATTGTCACAGCTGCTGGCAGGCATATTTAGGTGGCCCAGGCTATCTGTTTGCCTAATTCTGGACCCAAGACACAGGCAATTAGCTACTGACCCTGCTGGGCTGGTGTCAGTCGATGCATCCTTTGGGCAACGTACAAAACATCTATCAGCAAGGTGCACCGGCTGCCAGCGCCGCTGAGAGTGTGCTGCTGGGCAGAGTCAGTCTCCCCGCACCAACACAGCAAATGAGTAAAGTTGCCATTCATGAACCAGAGTGAAGATGATGGAATTGTTGAGAATTGTGTGTTATTAAATCCAAAATTAAGTCCAGGATATTTTTGTCTTGCTGGGTGCTAACGGAATGACTAGAAGCAATACCTTTACCTGTGCTGGTAGTGCCCACACAGTAATTCACTACAGGAAACTGCAGGCTTTTAATCTCCAAGGGAAAATAAAAAAATCCTGTTTAGATAAAAGTCAGTGTTCTTTTTGAAAACTTAGCAAACAAAGAAAAAAATCTCTTTCCCAGAAAATCCTCAGCACCCATTACAGAACCATTTTGCATCTTATCTCCTTTCACTCTTTCCACATGCCTTGGAAGTGTTGATGTCAACATGCATAACGACAGTGTATGCTCAAAATCTTATTATAATCTCTTCTTCAGGACTCACTGGAGAAAAATACAAGTTTGCTGCATGTGTGTGCAGGTGTGTATATGCACTCAGCTGAAGAGCTGGGTGATGTTTCACTTGTCCACAACTTTGGGAGCCTTTGCCCAGGAGCCGGGGCTGCAGGGCTGGAGGCGCAGCTTGCCCAGAGCCTGTGTCAGCACTGGAAGGCCTCAAGGGTGCACTCAGCAAGAATGACTTTCCAGTGTAATTCGTGATTAAAGTAGCACACCAAGGAAGTCATATGGCTTGTCACGGTTTATGAGTCTCTGTTCCAGCACAAAAGGAATCAGTAATTTCCGAGGAAGCTGTGAGTCTCAGAAGGAGGACAGAAGAAATTTACCCATGCTTTTGTTTAAAAAAAAAAAATGTGCTCTTCTGATAAAAACAATAGTACAGAAACCAGGAGGTAGTGTCCATGGGGGAGCTCATCTGACCTTGGGACACAAGGATGGCCAGACAGCCCCCAGAGCCCTTTCTGTAGCGAGTGGATACAAAAGTCCAGAAGGTATTTGCAGCCACAGATAACCTTTGTGGAGGATAAATGCAAGCTGGGATCACAGGAAGCCACAGATTCATGATGCCCAGGGGAGACATCACTCCTGTGTTTTGTAAGCCACCACAGAGGCTGGTGCGAGGCTCCAGCATGGTCCCTGGAGATAAAGCCTTCTCCTGCCCAGCTGGATGGGTCACAGCGCTGCAGGAAGGACCTGCTCCATAATGCGTGCAGCGTGTGCAGCATCCCGCCAGTGCAGAAACAACAGCCGGGGCTTTCTCTCGTCTATCTTCTAGAAAAGGTTCTAACTGGTCTTAGTGGATTCATTGCAGGAGCTGGAGCAGGTATCAGTCGCCTCGGTGTGTGACCCAAAGTTAGTCTCCAGCACTTTCAAAACTCGTGCCAATCCAATTAATTTTGCTTTGGCTTCCAGTCAGGCTCTTCTTTTGTTTTTTCACCTAGATTAAAAAGTTTCTTAGTACCAGACAATATCTCCCTGAAAACTTGTACTGAAGTCAGCATTTTGTTGTATTTCAGGCAGGATAAGCAGGTGGAGCTCTTTAATTCTTGCCGGATAAGGATTTTTTTTCCCACCCCTCAGATTGTTTTGGTGATTCATTTGGAATGTTTTTCTTTAAAAAACAGCAGAACACTCTGCAGTAGTCCAGTATCAGTCTTACAAGAGGAAAATTGCCTCCTGCTTCTTCCCACTGCTCCCCTGGCACGTTGGAGGCCCACAGCCGCTCCTCTTGGTGGCCCACAGATGGCCATCCCCACTCCCCGCCGGCTCAGCATCAGCACGCCTCACGCTGGGAGTGATGCTCTCCAATAACAGCGATGCTCTCCGCTGGCAGAGGATGGCCGGCCATCAGATGGTGGCTGCCAGGGGCCATGCCCAGACCATGCCAGGGGTCTGCAGCCCTCTGCCCTGGGGATTTGGGGCTGGCCTGGCCACCCCAGTGGCTTGTGGGGCTCTCACTGCACACCAGTGGTCCAGGTGGACTACGAGGCCATCCTGGATTGCTCCCCTTCTGGAAAATTACTTGGAAAGAGAGCAGCTACCCATAAATCTTACTAACGGCTGCAGCTGTGCTGTGCCTTAAAACCTCTGTGGCTTGAAAGGGCTGCTGCTGAGGTTTAACGTTACAAGGAAATCTACTTTCCACGTTCACTCAGTTTTCACCTGTAATTATAACTTCAGGCTTGACAGATAAATCACTCTTTATCACTGGAGCAGAAAACATCTCCCGTTCATTTTGGTATATTGTAAGTGCAGGCAAGTTACGTGTGATTTAAAAAATGCAATTTTGTCTATGAGCTTTAAAACTATAGTGGCACCATTGGGTTTTATTTAGCAGCACTACAGTCAGGACAGAATGGAGGTAAGAGTTATCTTTTCCTTCATCAGTGAGCATGTAGACTACCTCCCTTTTAACCCTGCTCAATTTTATTTTAGGGACCCAAAAATACCAAACCAAAAATGCAATTGCTTATAATGGTGATCTGAAAACAAGAGCGCAGTTATTCTTTGTCCAAAATTGTGCAGCATTTCTCAGTGATGGGTGACAATAGCTGGCAAGGCTGGACCAAGAGGAATTTCTCACAACCTTCCTCGCAGATGTAGGAGGTGGCAGCACATGAACTCTTATGTCCTTCTTCTAACTTTGAAAGTGTCTGGAAAGGTTTGATTTAATGAAACTGTTGGAAGTGGAAGTCACACCAGAAATCACAAAATTTTGCTTTTCCCTTTTTCCTTGCATTACTGACCTGGCCTGAGCAATCCATAGGAGAGGGACTGTGAATTCACAACACATGCATGGTGATCAGAACCTGCACAGCTCTCCTTCCCCACCAGGACTGCTGGAAGGCATAGCACCAGAGCCTCACCCTGTCCACAGCTTCTGTGCTGATACAGGGTGCTGCTGATTAACAGAGCCTAATTAACAGCAGGCTCTGTTAATTACACATTTAAAGTAACACGGTATTTTTCCCTTAACGTTTGTAACGTTCAGCATTTTTCAATGAAAGATGTGTCCTGTGTGGGGCATACACGTGGTTTCATATGTTTGGTTGAAGAAATGGAGTACCAGCCTTCATCAGAATTGTTTTCAGACACGTAGTATAAAAGATCCCCAGGGTGCATCAATATTGCAGTCCAGTGTATCACCCTCAGCCTGGATCATAAACCTGATTTAAACCAAGCAGATTTCTTACTGAGCGCAATTCCAGCCTAGCAAAAGGTGCAGCCACAGGCCAGAGTCTGCTCAAAAGCCGTGAGCACTGGCCCTGGGCTTTACCATCTGCCACAGGTCTGGCTCGCGTGTCTACTGCATTGCCAGGAGCAGTAACAACATCAGGAGAGCCAGTATTTTTGAGATGGAATCACCATTGCTGTTTGGCAGACAGTACAAGGGTGTGAAATGACTTATGACTCAGAAAATGTACCCACTCGTCATACAAACCTAGCTAACAGCCACCTGTGTAGGGCACATTTCCTTTTCCTTGGAGGTCTGTATGTAAAATCCTATTATAGTGAAACAGTAAAAGAACAGAGTATGCTATCTATGAAATTCTCTAAAAATAGTTCAGTAATAATGCTGCTGCTTTCTGCAGACTGAAAAAAAGAGGACTTTTCAAATCTATGATTCACTAATACAATCAAACATAATCACAAGCGAAATTATTCACACTGACTTGATTAGTAAAAAGAGTATGCTAATGAGATATCTTACAGCATCTTCCTCTGTGTTTGAATATGACACTGTAGCTCTCCATACACTTCTGAGCACGGATTCATCAGTTGTGGGAAAACAAACCCCTCCTTCCTATTCTCTCTCAGTTTGCTGGTTTCTGGAAAATGAGTGTATTTTTGGGTTGCTCCTCTCCAGGGCTGTGGCCCGTCTGTACCAGCAGCTGCTGCTGCCATGTCCCAGCTGCACGGAGCTGCCCTCCCTGCTGAAGATGCTCCCTCACCTCGCCTGGGTTCATCAGGTCCCCAGCCCCTGTTTAGGGGACCACTGGTGGACAAGAACATGAAGGCCACTGCAGCTTTGTTGTGGTGTGGCTCTGAGTGGGCTGCACTGCTCTGAGCTTTCCCAGTGGCAGGGTACTGCAGCCAGCAGGAAAACGTCCAAGAAAGGTTTTCCCTCCCAGACCAAAGGGCAGGAGAAAATGTGAGGTTGTGCTCAGGGGGCTAGGTGAGCAATGGCAGGGTGACCAGGTCTGGGCAGGCAGTCACAGCTGGATGCCCTGGATGGCTCAGCAGAGCACTTCCACCCATGCTCCTGGCTGGACATCTGCCTGAGCTCCCTGCTGGCACGAGCCCCACGGGCTTTTGGGGATGCTTGCGGAGATAGAGTGAGCAAGGCTGCAAGCCTGCAGGAGCAGGGCTTGGACGTGCCCAAGACAGAAATGATGTCCTGGGGCGAACTGGTGTCTGCAGCATCCTTCCACGCCCCCACCATGGCAGGGATGAGCACAGCTCCCCCACAGCCCCTCCACTGCAGGGCTTGGGCTGCACAGGGATGTCTACCTTACAGCCTGGAGGTGAGCTGTGGCCAGACCCTGCAGCTGCAGCTCCACGCTGAGCAGGGGTCCCCATACTTTCAACACACCCGCTCCTCATAGGAGCTCACGATTTCCAGGCAGGATCCAACCAGCCTCCACTGGGGTGCACACATGGCCCCCTCAGAGGCAACAGGAGTCTCCCCATCCTCCCAACCCTCCCAGCAGCAGGAAAGGTGATTGCCTTTATCAGCTTCTGGGCTCATTCAGGGCGGCTGCAGATATCCTGCTGTCTGCATAAAGGCCTAATCTGCATTTTGAGTTGTAATAAGTCACCAGCCTCATTGATAGCTCTGGGCAGCAAAATAAAAGCACCTATACAATTAAAATGGCAGGTCCTCGAAAAGGACGACAATTATTCAAGTTTTCACCACATTACTCTGCGGTAACAAGCCCTGCGGTTTCAGTTTCTCCTTAGTGGCTCTGTAAGTGAGAAGCAGAGGCAGTGCTGAAGTGCCACAACCCTCTCACCCCACCAGTAAAACGCACGCTGGCTGTACATTATCTAGCAGCTGTCTGAAAGCAGAAATTATGGCTACAAATCAGAGAAATAAAGTGAATTCCCTGCCATTGTCACAGCCACTAACACAGCAATCCAAAGGGAAGCTTGATCGAGGTTTGAAAACAGCAGGGAAACCCATTTTGTTGCAGGCCACAATGGCAAAGTAATGCCTAATTACCATTACAAAAACCTTTCTATACAAAGATAAGCGGATAGTCCTCAGCACTACTGAAACTAAAAGCCTGCTAAGTCTTTGCAATTGGTTTAATTTGCTTTATTTTACTCTGTCTAGTAGATAAAAGGAATTGGGCCTGCAGTCCAGCTTGTTTAGAAAGCACTCATGGTCCCCATGCGCAGAGACATACGTGGTGCTAGCTTTCCCAAGCCAGTAGCTAGCATTTTGAAATGAGCCTCTGGCCATTCATCTTGCAGTGAAGGGGATAACTCAGCGTGTGTTGGGGAAGGCACCGCCACTCGCCGCCACGCTCAGAGCTGCCCGGCAGTTTTGCGGGGTGGTCACTGCTACGCAGCCAGCCGGTATGCAGTGCAAAGCAGCACCCCTCCACTAGCAGCACCCACTTTTTTCTTGTCAGCAGACAACAGTTTAACAATATAAAACATGATACAAGAGACAGGCCTTGACTTTATTGCAGTGCACAGCAGCACAACAGCCAAATCACGCTGAGCTTTCTAAAAAGCTGTCCACGTTACCTCTGCCCCCACACTGGAAGACGATGCTTGGCACTGCTGTATAGCAGAACTGCGGTCAGTGCAGCAACTTGCTGAAAAAGAACTTTTTCAAGGCAAAGACTGCATGGAAATGAAAGGGCTAAACCCCTGACAATCCCCGACTCAGCCCTTACTGTGAGCATCCTTGTTCTCTTGTGTTTTCTTCCCCTGCAAGGACAGCTTTAGGTATTTGCTGAGCAGAGTTGATAACTAGGATAGGTATTTGGAAGAATGCAACTTCTTGCCTGACAGGATTAAACCAGACTTTGAACAAGCTCGTTAGGCTTCCTATGTAAATCGCTGATAATAGACTCAGGACATCAGTGCCGAGATAAGCACTCGAGGAACCCTTTTAAACCAACCCCTTGTAACAGTCCGAGGCCGAAGGACTGATGAGCCAATTCAATGACTATATATGGGCAAAGGAGGCCCAAAATTCAACCAGCGGACAGGTGAGGAAGACCATCGGAGACCACCGGAGGACCCCCGAAGACCACCAAAGAGGACAACTGTGCATGCAGATTGAACATTTGCGTATGTTAATGAGTTCCAGGAAATCTCATGTTTATGTAGATTTTCTCGGAAATCCTATGACTATGTATGGATTTATAGCATATAATCTTTGAAAGTTTACCAAATCGCTGGAGCACTCATGGTGGAACAATCCCCAGTGCTGCCCAGCGCTGTAATAAAGGATGCCTGCTTCATAGTAACTTTGTTGCGATTGCGTTTTATTTTGGAAACTTTCTGGATACTCTGTTTCCTTTCACGGGGAGGTTCGGCTTTGAAGGGTAGTATCCGCGAATTTTTGTATCAGAAAAGCTCTGGCAGGGAGTCACTGGGACCCATTGCTGCTGCCATTCAGGTTTGCAATTCATTTCTGAGCTGAATATTTCTGGTTTCATTTTTCAGCCTCTGACTTTCTACTGCTGCAGGGTTTGTTCCTCCCATTACAATGACAAGACGCTGCCCTGTGTCAGGTAACTGGTGCTCATGCTGCAGGTGACTGTACCACCAATCTGCTGCTGAACCTCTCTGTGGTGACAGGGAGGGGACCTGACGGGCTGGGTCGGTCAGTGCCAATTCCTCACTGGAGCTCAGGGAGCCCTGTGCTCTGAGCAGCCACTTCCCATGGCCCGTCTGAACCGGTTGTTGTGCTCCCGCGCTGGCTGAACACCACGCTGGCTGAACACCACGCTGGCACTGCCTCCTGGTCAGGGTGGTGACAAGGCCTCCCCTCCACACACACATACACACAACAGCACAGAGGAACAGTGGTGGTGCCGAGCACAAATAATACCCTGCCCAGGCTACCCCCAGTCCCACCCCAGAAGAGGGACCAGCCCATTGGAGGCCTGTCTCCACAAGCCCAGAGGAGCGCAGAGGCACAGAAGCAGGTGGGGACCCAAATTACAGGTTCAGAGGAAAGGAAACCCTGCCTGGACCCCTCCCAGGGCTGTCCCAGGGGAAACTCAGGTCCGTGGGCCTCTAGTGAAGACCATCAAGATGAGTCAACAGGAGCAGCTCTCTGGACCACCTTTCAGACTGAGGGCAGTCACTGTCTGGAATGTGGGAGACATCATGGGATGCAGGGGAAGAGCAGTGTGGGATTGCACAGGAAAGGCAGAGAAAGGGATGGATCCAGCTGGTATGGCAGCTAAGAACAAGCATGGGAAAACAGAGGGATAAGGAGACAAGTGGAGCCAGTGACCAATAAACGTGTTGCTGGTCGGTGCACTGGTTTGGCCTTGCCCTGCGCCTGACCTGCGCCGCCTGTCCTGTCGTCTCGTCAAACTCCATTTCCAAATGTTTTCCTCTGTGAAGAGTTCTCTATGCTGTGTGCATACATGTGCGTGGGAGCTCGCGGTGTCACAAGGTGGGGTGGGACCAGGGGTCAGAGGCTCACATGTCCCTGGTGCAGCACCTGGAGTGAGTGCAGGTGTGCAAGCACAGGTATGGGCGCTGATGAAGACAGAGCCAGACCAGCTGTTGAGGAGGTGAGGTGGCCTGGGGACCACGGGACGTGTGTCGGAGGAGGAGGCACTTGGATGAATTGGTGACCAGAGGGACCGGGGGACTCCTGGCCAGCTGCAGGAGGGACCATCATGTCTGGGGGTTGGCCAAGAGACGCATCTGTGTGTGTGTGTGCAGGAGGCAGCCAGGGACAGTGGGATCGAGGGGCAGCTCGGGGCAGGCTGTGTGTCTGAGCCCAGCCCTGGAGGGATCCACATTGGAGATATGACCTGGGGACATGGAGCTGCAGCAGCCTGTCATGACATTACCTCTTCTTCCACACCGCTATAGAGGAAGTTCTGGATGTATAATTGACTGGTTTGATTTTAACTCCAAATAGTCCTAACTCCATGTTAGAGAGACCTCAGTAACAATGACGAGAAGGAAATCTAGGAAGTCCAAAAGTATCTTTGGACACTGACTCTCATTGCAACTGCAGCTGCAGTGACCGTCAATGAATGGTTATTTCATGGTGTTCCCTTCTCAATAGATTTCTCGCTTGTGTTTTTCCATACGGCAGGTGTTTTCCACACCTCTTCTATAAAATTAACTCTGAAAATCCTGGGTTCATATTTCTGCAATTCACTTTGAAACTACTGTTACGAGTTTCAGTTTCTACAGTGTATCTCAGCTGGCAGTCTCCTGCCTGTCCAAAGACGTGCTTGTGCTTGCAGCCCGTCCTCTTGGCTTCTTCCTCTTCTTTTTGTCTTAGAAACTGGTGTGAATGTCAAATATCCTTGGACCAGTGTATGTGCCCATAGGACTTCCCTAAAAGCAGATTCATTTGTTGAGGATTTGCTGATAACAACAACATTTTTAAATTGCTTTATATATACCATAATGTCTAATGTTAGCATATATACAATTGTAACTGGTAAAGTAACAATGCCATGTTCAGGCCACGATGTTAGTTGGCCCCATAAGCTGCAAAGCTGCCAGATTTTTAAAGGTTTTTCAGTGCCTGGAGATGCAAATATTTATTGAATGGGAATTTCAAGTCACCATGAAACTACAAGGGAAACACAGCCCTCGAAGCACAAATCCCATACAGGACTCAAGCTCCACCCAGGTGCGCTGGAAACACTGGTGCTGTCAGGGCTGTTATCGGTACCACACGGCATGTGTACACCTACAGACAGATGTTGCCACAACAGCAGCATGAGCCATGAACAAATGAAGGGACAGCTCCAGCCATGTGTTCAGCCCAGTTTTATCTCCTTAAGCATCCTACAAAATGCCTCGGGGATTAAAAACCTGTCATCAAAGAGACCAGAAAATCCTTTGCAGCCTGCATTGTAAATGCCAGTGATCAAAATGACTAATTAAAAGAGAAATCTGATACAGTGTCACTCTTCTCACTGCTTTGTCAGCTTGTCCATCTGAATTTATACAAGGAGGCACACAGCTGCTTTGTAAGTCAGTTGCTCGAATGTAAAATAGCCCAGATGGCCAGGTTTGAAACATCCCTCTTACTACAACTTTTCCTCAAGTTTTGCTTTTCCAGAGGTATGCTATAAGAGAGTCTGATTTTCCAATAGATAAAATGAATAGCAAATACCCTGTTTTCGTACTCTCCTTTTGCCCAAGTTGACTATCGGTCCCTTAGAGCTGTAGTTGCCAGTGCACGTGCAGCACTGTGTGTGCATTTTATACACACCAAGGAGAATTTGGAGTTGCAGAACCCAGGAAAGAAAGCACTTCTATTTTCACTGCATTTTTAAATTAATATTGGTTATAGTAGTGGATCTGTCACTCTCCCTCTTAAAAGCAAGAACAAAACAAGCGATTGCAGAGGGGAAAATGATGAGAGGGAACAGAACTGTCTCGCTGAGCAGAGACTTCAGGTTTCTCCAGTACTTAATATTTTATATACTAACTAAAGTGACACACCACGAGAGACTGGGCCTTTGTAGCAGGCTAATCTTGGTGAGCCAAAAGCCACTTGTTTGGTGTGGTATTTGACAGAAGTTACCTTGATAAAATAAAAATGAGACCATTCTTCCACTCTTGCATCCCTACCATGCAGAGGTACCTGAAATGGGCAGAGCTGTCCCTGCTGCACACAGGAGTGGTGATGGTGTGTGAGCAGAGTCCTCACGGCAGGGGACCGGGCTGTCTGGAGGAGGACGGGCTGCAGAGCCGACGGGCTGCGTGGGGTTCTGCAACCTGCAGCGACTGCACCCCCAGGAGCTTCCCCCAGGGTTTCTTCAGACTTTTCAGCCCATTTAAAGGCTCAAATTCTGTCAGTAAAAGTTGTTTGGCAACAAGTCTTCTCCCTTGCCCCATAGCACAGCAGCCATTCAGAAATGCAGTGATGGAGGTGCTGGGATATGAGCCAGTGCCTGATCCCTGGGGAGCAGCCATGCATCGCTGACAGCAGCCCCGGCGCAGCCGCCTGCCCACCGTTTGGTTTCTGCGATCGTGTCCAGGCTTGGGACTGCACCTTGCTGGCACTGGTGGCAGATCGATTTGCGATCTATGATTAACCCAAAGGTGGCAGTTTCGGTTGCTCAAGATGCCTGCAGCCTCTGCCTTGGAAGTCCTGTCTTTGGCAGCTCCATTCCCAGGGGTTTGCTTTGAGCTTCTCACCTGAGCTCCAGCCGGGGAGAAATGCTTGTCCTCTGCTCCCGGCAGCGCCAGGCACAGGTGCCAGCTGGTGCTCGGCCTCTCTGAAACCTGGCCCTAAAGGACTGATTCTGAGATGTGTTTGGAAATGACTCCTGGAGACCGTGACCCGTGGGCTCCACAGATGGGTGTGCATACTGCCACAGGCAGCTCCGGGCCGGGGATGCCCTCAAGCCTCCCTGTAGAACAAACAGACTCCACTGCACGTGACCAAATCCCCCCAAAACAAGAAGAGCTGGTGCTAGCGGCATGAGAGCTGCCACCCTTCCAGCCGGCCATGCTCTCTTCTCCAGCATTTCACAGAGATTTCCAGGGAGATCCATTTTTCTGGAGTTGCATGTGGATACGTGTGCAGATATAGGGCTGCATGTCCTATCGAGGTGGGAGCCAGGAGGGGATGGGGAGGGAGTGGGGGAAGCAACAGAGAAGTGAGGGCACCAGTCCCAGTCAGAGACACCTGCTATGAAGAGGTGGATAGACAGTCTAGCTCAGCGCATTCTGGAGAGAAAAGCATTTTCTGCCTCCCAAACACAGCACGAACACTTCTGAAGAGTTCCCTGTGGCTTTAGTGCTGCATTATTCAGGGTGACAAGAAGACAAAAATAACAGCATGTGCTGTATAATTTGCAGACAACTTGACCCCGGACGTGTCTCACCTCTGGCAGGTTCAGAGATGTTCAACAGTTATTCCTCGGTTTTGTTTTCCTTTTTTCCCCCACCCTGGCTTCCTTGTCACCAGTTAGCAGTCCTGCTCCACTGCAGAGCATACTTGCCTGAATTAATTGTGCAACTTGTTAATAGGCATGTCTGCTTCACTAGCAACCCCCCATCCCTGGTGTCATTGCTCCCCCAGATGCTGGGGACATCAGGGCAATTAAGAGACGACGCCTTAATTTCCATGTCAGGATCTTAATTTGTTCTTTTCTAGAAACAAGGGGAAATGTATATTCTGAAGGGGACATATTTTGCTCTTTTGTACACGCATATAAATAGGAAGGACCATACAGGGCAGTGGAAATGCTCTGCACTGCTGATGATGAAAGGGGAGATGTGATTCAATGAGCTGCTCCCTCAGAAGGGGGATATAGGAGCGTGCAATCTCGGCTCCTGCCTGCAGTGCCCGGCGTGCGGCTGGACAGGAGAGAAGTGCCCCAGTGCCTCCACCTGCCCCAGCCCTTACCCAAACTGCCTGACAGCATCCACACACAGACCATGCCCAGCTCCCGCAGGAACTGCCCTGCTCCCCCAGCTCCCCTCGCTGCTGCCTTCTGCCGCGCTCCCTCTGACCACTGGTCATGCTCTGAGCAAAGGGCTCTGCAAAAATCCTAGCATTATAGATACAGCAGGGTTACGCTTTGCGAGGGTGTTATCCACATGGAACCACAGCAAGTGCAAATTGTAACCTAAAATCCAAATCTTCCAAAAGCAATAGTACTGCTAGGAGTAAAAATGGCATTTTTGGACCCAGTGTGCAATATTTAAAAAGAGCAATTGCAACACAGTCCACCAGCTCCATGACCAGTTTGCTGTGATAATGGTTTCACCAGATCTCCTGTCTTAGCTTTTACAGTTGTTCTGCTGCCTCTTTTGCAAAGTCCCTGTTCTACCTCATCCACTCGAGAGTCATGAGCAATTACTAAGAGTCAACAATTACACTGCTACTTTGGATTGTTGAGCAATTATAATACTACAGCACAATTGTTTCCCTTGCTCCTTTTTAATTTTTGGCAACCGACAGCAACAAATATGCTATGTTGGCAAATTATACCTCTGTTCCATCATGTATGTGTGTGCATACACGCACACTCATGGACAAGCACACACACAGCAGCCTTAAGAACCACTACAAACACGCGGAGGTGCCAAAGGCTATCAGGCCTTTTCAGCTAGATAGCAATGGCAAGGCCAAGGGAATGAGTTCTTGGCACTTGAGGAGCACCACAGAGCTCACTGTGTGGCAAAAACCATTACCATCTCCCATTTCTGCCTTTGGGCCTCTGTGAACCCGTAGGCTTTCCCTGGGGGCTCTGCCCCAGCGCAGGACAGCATCCTGGAGCAGAGCGTCCACCTCCACCCGCATCGGCCAACAGCAGTGAGGAAGGAAGACCCACAGCCGTGGAGAGCAGGGCGTCCCGGGACCTCTCCAGGGCTACAGATCAGGTCACAGCCCAGCTTGCTAAAGAAAAGTTAGCCTTTATAAAATAATCAACATTCACTGATAGACTGAGCAGGCTCAAAGCTTGCATAAGCAGTAAGATGAAAAGCAACAGGAAAAAGTAAATGAATAGAAACCCCATGGGCAGCAGAGTTAATTCTATGACCAAGCACAAGGTAAGAACAGATTGACAGTTCTCTAAGACTAATTATTAGCAAAAAGAGAGAGCGGCCATGTGGTAAGGAGCTTTCCTGAAATCTCTTCCAAATTAAAAAGCAAGATATTGGAGAACAGTGGAAAGGTCCAGTGCTAATGAACAGGTTATGTTAAAAAAAAAAAAGATGAAAAAATAGACTGTGAGTCTCATTTATGGCCAAAGAACAGTGGAAAGATGTTACAAGCACTTCAGAAGACTTCTATTGTGTGAATTTGATCAAAATGTAGACTGTTTAGTGGAAAAAACTGTTCTTCTGCTTTATGGTGCTTTACCAGGGTGGACTTGGGACAGTCTGGAGATGCGTGAATCATAGAATCATAGAATCATTAAAGTTGGAAAAGACCTCTAAGATCATCTAGTCCAACCGTCAACTGAACACCACCATGCCTACTATACCATGTCCCAAAGTGCCACCTCTACACATTTTTTGAACACAATGAGTACACCAGCCGACTGTGCAGTGGATGGCGTGGCTTCACACACAGCAGGGTGTGATCACACGAGTATGCCCGAAGCCCCCGGCGCAGCGGCCCTGGCCGTGGGCAGGGTAAGGGCAGCAGCGTGCAGTGGGCTGGAATATCCTCGCTGCCAGGCGCCTCCTCCTGCCACTGCCAGCCATGGGGCACGGGCACCAGTGGGCACACCTGACCAGCCCAGCAGTGCCTGCGCCATCACATGGCAGAACAGTTGGGCACAGGCGTGGAAAAAAAGTGACATCAGGTATCTGAGCTCCGAGAGTGCCTTTGCTGAGGGGCTGCCTGCAGGCACGAGCGAGCCAGTCCTGTGTTTTCCTGGCAATGACAAAATGCACAGAGACAATCAGGCGCAGGATGTCTCCATAAGGGTGCCTCTTACCATCAGGACACCTTCAAATGGGAGAGCGATTGGGAAGGGCAGCGTGACACTGCAACCCTGTTGGACTGCCAGTTTCCTATCATGCTGTCTGCTGCAAAGGAAACTAATCTCTCCCTTTGTAGGCGAATAACAGATCACCCTGATATTATGGGTAGACAAATATTCTTGCAAGAATTGGGAAAAGAAAAAGAAAGCCACGGCAAAAGATTAAAAATAATGAATTAAATTATTTGATGAGACGTAGTAGTGTGTGATGATGAGTAACAGCCACTAGAAATAATAGACCTGCTTCATCTAGCCAAGCAAAAGAAAGACGTGCTTGAGCCTGATGGTGATAATTTCAGAATGACAGACCCCTTTTCCAAAAGGTGCCCAAAAAAGGGCTCCTGCTCAGTTACACCAGCTTTCAGTTTCATTGAGTTGATACAGAAGGAACCCAAAAAGTCTCTGCTCTTCTAATTCCTTAATATGCTGTTTGTGAGGTTTAGATCTGCTGTTTACGTCTCCAAACAAATTACAGTGTGATTTCCCAAGATAGCTAATATCCAGTTCATTAAAATTTAATGCTCTGTCACAGGGTCCCACGAAGCATGAAACAAGAACCTTGCATCTGTCCGTAGCAGCACCTTACCCTTCCAAACCACTCCATGTGCTGGGACAAAAATCCCCCCTACCAGCCGTGTCCGTCCCTCCTGTTTCCAGTGTCACGTCGTTCATACCGCCACATTGTACAGAGCTGCAGAAACCAGTGCTTGAAATGGCTGAAAACCCTTGTGAAACCCATGCCTCAAATTCGGGGTGACCATGGGTGGGCCTGAACCTGCAGCAGTAACGTAGATCCATCCACGTGCATTTACACTGCAACGTGCAGCCCCCAACAGCCAGAGACCGGCCCTGGACAGACAGCAGCAGAATGAGCTGGGAAATGATTTAGTTACTGAGATCCCGTCACAGGGACCAAACTCAGCTTCCCACATGAAAATCAGAAAAATTGGGAAAACATTTAGTAGCTGCAGCCTAAGGCATGCTCCTGCACTGTTTGAAGGAGTGCTCAGTGAAGTGGCTCTGGTTTTTCAGGTGACGTGGGAGAGTGGAGAGCGCCCTGATTTCCCAGCACCCGGCACCAAAACCACCCTAGCAGTGCTGCCTGGCCACACATCAGATCATCCTCCAGTGGTCCCGGGGGACAGCAGCCGTGCAAATGGGGCTGTCACAGAGCTGACAGTAAAAGCAGCAGACGTGTTCGCCATGTTATTAGCACGAGCACAGTTGCAAGGCCAACTGCTGCAGGGCAGGAATGGAGCTGGACAGCATTTTTCTGGCTTATTCAGTTGCAGAAAAAATCTTGTTTGTGGATAAATACCAGATTATTTGAAAAATCAATTTCCCTGGTGTAAATTAAGATAGATATCAAATATATGTAAATTATATCATACATATGCTTAAGACATATTTTTAATTAAATATATTATTTTAAACTAAAAATGTATGTTTCTCTATATATTTGAACATAAGTCCCTTTGTAGCTCTTTTTCTGGATTTATGATAAATGAAGCCACAACCTATATTACAAATTAATATCTTCAATAGAAATTTTTGTTCAAATGGATTCTAAACAACTTATAGGGAAATAAAGTGGGGGGGCTAGGTTGGGTTTTGTGGGTTTTTTTAACATATGAGAATACTCTGGATAAACCTGCTATGGTTTGCAGTGGTACCATTCAAACCTTCCCCCACCTGGAATCTGTTTCAAAGCTGCCATGAAATAGATGCGAGGTGCTTCTGAAGGCCGAGCGATGCGGAGCGCTGATGGAGTGGGGCAGGAGACAGGACCTGCCGCTGTGCTCGAGCAGTGCAGGCAGCATCCTTAACCTCTGCCAAAGCAGAGCGGGGGGCTTGTGCCAGTGAGGACCAGGAGCCCGGCTGTGGGGCAGGCGGACACCGCCATCGCTGCCCGTGCGGAGGAGGCCACCTTGCTGGGGCACTCCCAGGGAAGAGGTACTGGGTCCTGTGGGCTTGTCCTGCCAGGAGGGTTTGCAGTACTCCCCTTCGGCAGCTCCAGCCAGCAGCCAGGACAGGCACCACACACAGGCATGCACACACATGCACACACACACACACACACGCGTGCATGCACACGCACATGTGCATTCTCACACACACGTGCACAGAGATGCAGCTTAAGCCAGACAGGCACCCCCAGCCCTGCGCTGACCCCACCCACCCTCGTCCCCTCCTGCTCTTCCCAGCCTTAATTCCTGTGGACCCCCATGCCCCCCTTCAGCCCTGCTGTGAGCATCCCATCACAGGGCCACGTGGCCCACAGCAAGTTTACACAGCCCCACAGCCCCCTCCAGCACCCCATAACCAGTCTGTGTTCTCACGAGCCCCAGGACCACCTTGTTCCCCACCCCAGAGTTGCCCTGGGTGTCCCCCCACAACCCATCTGTTGGTGACCCCCAGCTCTGGCCACCACTATCTCCTGCTCGAGGGTTTGTGTATCTGGCTGTGATTTACTACCTCTTTCGGCTCCTCTGTTTTTAGCTGGATGGCTGTTAACCAGATGTCCTCACAAACCAGATGTCCCTTGTTCAGACCGTTACAGCCCACGCAGCCTTGCAAAGAGCTTCCAGCCCCTGGCCCCAGCCCCCGGGACTGGTGGGCCCCAGCAGGCAGCCCTGGCTGCCAAGGAGCAGCTCCCATGGCCAGAAGAAGCCGCTCTCCCCGCAGGACCCGGGACACCCCTTGCCAGGGAGCCCCTCTGCACGGAGCATGGAGATGTGCCCTGCCGCAGGCAGCATCCCTGCCCAGCAGCAGCACTGCTCTCACCGCTTTCAGTGTATTGCCATGCTTAAGTAACAACAGCCTTAGCACAACGTGTTTCCTGGGGAATAAATACCTCATTTGGAGGAGTTAATGGTCCCCAGCTCATGCTAAGGGCTATTAACGTCAGCCACTCATTAATATCAGGCATTGCCATGGACTGATGTTATTCTTGGTTTAATGCAGAGAAGGTGGATATAATCCTGGACATATGGATCCTTTCCCATGTGATGCTGATTTAAGACTATGTACACAGCATCTCAGGAAGCTGATCCATCCACTCAGTGCTTCGGGAGACGAATGAGCAGGGCGACAGGGCTGGCAGCTGCCTCTGCAGCCATGATAAGAGCACCCACTCACCTCTGGGAATGAGGGTGGGATGCCCCAGGCTCTCCCTAAGGTGGTCTCTGCCCTAACGCCCTCCCTGACAGCAGAGCCCGGGTGGGAAGGATTGCGGGGCGGGGAAAGGTGAATTAAAACTAAAAGCTGGGAGGAGAAGGAAAAGTTGTGATCAGAAGTAGCAAGGATGAAAAACTATAGACCAGCCTTTTAGAAGCAATGGGTAAACTCTGGATTTTCTTGGGCTTTATTAAATGTAGGGCTTTTTTCTGGTAGAGTGGGCAGCAGCTTAAGTGCTAAGATGGGAAACACCAGCCTCCAGAACTGGACATGGGACTTCCTACCTGCGGAGTGTAACGAGAGGAGAGAGCCGGGCTGTGCCGGGCAGCGGGGCCGGGCCGGGCAGCGGGGCCGGGCAGCGGGGCCGGGCAGCGGGGCCGGGCCGGGCAGCGGGGCTGTGCCTTCCCAAGGCGCGCTGCCTGCCCCTGTCCGCATCTCTCAGTACCTGCGATGCAGAGGCCATGCTTTGCAGACCTCTCTGGCAGTGAAGGAGTGCGGTGCTTCCCCTCGCTGCTCTCCCCTCCTCCCCACAGCCGTGTAGACACCGATTACCCTCTCCTGGCAGCAAGCCATACCCTGCGGACTGTGAGACTCAGTGGTACACACTGCACACATCATTAAGCACAGCAGATGTGACCAACCTTTTCCTTTCTGGGTGAAAGCCAGCAGGAGCAGGCGCAATGAATACAGACCACAGAACAGCTTCATTGGGCAGTGATGGGGCAACGCTAATTTTACAGTGAGGTGCGGACAGGAACAGACTGAGCTTGTGCAGACTGCTCCTGAATTTTGTCACAGTGCCCTGTTGCCTTGCAAGAGGAGAGAGAAACACTTTGCAGCGCAGGAAGCCATACCAGGTACAGACTGGGAACAGCACTTGAGAGGTAAAGCATGTGCTGCCCTCTCTCTTTCAAAGCCGTGAAACCAGGTAGTTTCTGGAATCACTGCCACCTTCTATTTTAGTGCGCCGCTATCTAGGTCACACACACAGTCACATCCCCACTGCTATTGTTCAGCCAGCTCAGTGACCAGATTGCATGGAGCACCAGTGTCGCAAGAGAAACGGAGACTTCGGGATCAATTTTACATACAGGAGCACAGTTTGCCTCTCTCTGATGATGTCTCCTCGCATGCGTGGTGATGCTTTCCTGTGTGTTTGCTGCCATGAGACAAGGACGGCGTCCTTTCCTTGGCTCCACGGGAGAGGGGAAATGTATTTGCCCATCTGGCTCCAAAACAGAGGGATCTCTCAAGAACCTTCAGCTGGTTTTCTGTGTACAGGAGGGCACAGCATAAACTCAAAACAGCACATATTTTATTGTTAACAATGTATGTTCTGTAAAATGAGTGTTATATCAGTCCAGTTGTTTACTTGGGTCAGGCTATGAGGCGTGAAGGGAGGTTTCCATGACGGAGACAGCAACTTTTGTTTGTTTTTCAGGAGAAACACGCCTGTGTGTGTAAGACTTGGGAGCCCAGCGCCAGAGCTGGAAGCGAGCCCTTCGGCGAGCACACCGGGGCGTGCTCGTGTAATCAGCTTTCTGCAGCCCTCACCATCTGCCGGGTGGCCAGCTCCCGTGCTTAGTGCTTTTCCTGGCAGAGCTCCATCCCTAAGCTAATCACAAATGTCTTGTCCCCAAGTGGGATGTTTTTGTTTGTCCATCCCCAAACCGCAGTTTGAGCCCAGGCTGAACACAAAGCAAGCTGCTAATACGTCTGAAGCAAGTTCCCAGACTCCACTGGGTTTTGTGTCATTTTTTTTCCTTTTCAGCAGTATTCATCCAGTTCTGTCTGCCCAAAGTCTTGATATCAACTGCAGATCAGAGGCATCATTTTTCCTCTCTGTCAGCGGGGATTTTGCCTGGATATATAGGTCAGGACTGGTCCTTTTCATCCCATTGTCTCTCATATCTTTCAGTCTTCACAGAACCTAATATTTCTCCTGACTTTTTTGAAATATTCCATTTGCACCTCTTTTTTCCTCAACCTGGCTGTACTCTCCTGGCATTGTGGGTTCTCTCCATTCTCTGTCTCATGTTAGAGACAATGCACTGGACAATGTTTTATACATGATCCAGAATTTCCTTAAGCCTTTGAGCCTTTTGCTCGGAAATCCTTCTGGATTTGTCAGACAGATACTTCCATTACACAACTCAAATGTTCAATAATAATAGTCTGGATCTTTTCAAATATCAAAACTTACTCCCACTGGAAATCAATCATCAGACAGACAAGAGACAAGTAGGATAGCTGAGAATTGCCTGCCAACTTCCTTTCACTATAAAAGCTCATGAAAGCAGGCAAAATATACATGACTGTCAAAGACAGCTTAAAGAGAGAAACTGAGAATATAATTATGGCCGCACAGAAACAACGTATTTGCACAGATATGCTGCAGTGAGGGCACGTATAGAGAAAGGTGTGTCAGAAGTGCAGGGTATGTGTCCAGAGCCAGCAGGCTATAAGTCATGCTGTGAGCAGATGTTCCAGGAGGTCACAGCAAGCACAAATGACACGATGGCAAACCTGGCAGCATTGTGCTAAGGACATTGTGGGCTTCAGGTTGGAGAGCAGTATTGCTTGCCTGACCCCCAGCCTCATTGGTCACATGCAGTTCTGGTCCAGTTCTGGTCCCCACAATTCAAGAAAGAAGCAGGCAGACTGGAGAGGGTCCAAAGGAGGGCCATGAAGGTGACCACAGGGCTGGAGAACCTGCCCTGTGAGGAAAGACTGAAGCAGTTAGGTCTCTTCTCCCTGGAGACGAGACGGCTCGGGGGGGACCTCATAACAGTATTCCAGTACTTAAAGGGTGGCTACAAAGAGGACGGAGGCTCTCTCTTCACAAGGAGCCGCATGGAGAAGACAAGGGACAACGGGTACAAGTTGCACTGGGAGAGGTTTCATCTCAATATAAGTAAGAAATTTTTTACAGTGAGAACAATCATTCACTGGAACAACCTCCCCAGGGATGTGGTGGAGTCCCCATCGCTGGAGGTTTTCAACATGTGGCTGGACAGGGTGCTAGATTATGTCATCTAGGCACCAAATTATCTCATCTAGTCTCCCCTTCCCATGAAAGACTGGATGAGATGATCTTTTCAGGTCCCTTCCAACCTGGGCTGCTCTATGATTCTATGATCTGTAGAAAATAAGGATGTAAAAATACTATGGGATTTTTTAGTTGTTACTGTACAAGAACTCTGTATTTGAAGATCAAATATAGTGGCTACCAAAAGAAATGAAGATGCCTCATAGCATACTTTTCTTAGTAATTTGATTTTTTTAAAATAACAATGCAAATAAACATTGGTGAATACAATAATTTATGACAAGAAATTAAGAACATCTGAGACATGACAAATACGATCCTATGCAAATGAGATTCTATGATTCTATGAAATATGAGCATAAACCCCATTATTTTTGGTGTGCATCACCGTGGCAGTACCACGGCACTGCAGAGGCTGGAGTTTGGCTCCATTCGCTGTCATAAGCCCTTCAGGACACAACGGTAGAAGCAATCCTGAAACGCTGATGGAAGCGGTCCGTACACCTGTGTGGTCCTGCCCTGCCAGTGCCCCTCGCACGTGCTGGCAGAGCCGTGCTCAGACAAGCTCAGGCTTCTGAGCCTCGGGGTGCTGGAGGGATGGAGACCATGAGGGCTGCTGCAGACCTGCGGGATTGTAGCTGACCAGAGCAGGAGCCCCCCTGGATGGCAGCCCCCACCTCACGGCCGTCTCTCCCTGAGCACTTGCAATCCCTTCTCTCACCCCGTTGCCTTGTCCAACATTTTCTGCGCTCCACAGTAATTTTCTGTGCTGAGAGTCAAAGCTCTCCTTTGTTCCTCCTCTATCCCAATGTCATGTCCACCGTACTAATGCTCAGTGTATGTCTGCCATTAAACATCTTTTTATTTATGCATGAATAATTGAAACCTTGCATTATTAATATTTTAATTAACCTTTACACAAGGTTTGGTTTTTTTAATTCCTGCTTACATCTCCCTGTCTTGATCCATCTTTATAAGGTGTTTAACTACTGACTTCCTCTCCTGTCGCTTGTATGAAGTCTTTCACTCTGCAGCATGTGCAGAGATCATCTTCGGAACAAGTCACTGCTGAAAACCGTGGAGTTGACTCTTCATAAAAATGCTTCACCATTTCTGATTTCTGCCATTGCTAAGTTCTCTCATGGAAAGGTTAATGCATTTTGCCCTGTATTGCTGCAGCTTCTCCTCTCTCTTCTGATAGCCTCCTCTCGCATGAGGAACCTGGATCACTTTCTCTGATTCATAACCGACAACACTGAGAAATAACCACATGCTTTCCATTGGGAAAGACAGACTGGGAGCCAGTGGATGCCCATGACTCTAGGGGGCTGAATTATTTAGTATTTTGTTTAATGTTTCTGCCAGAAATGTAGAAATGGGCTAATGAATCCACTGTGAAGCTGTTTGTCTCTTTCCAGTTCATAAGCACGGTGTTGGTCTTCCAGCACAGACCTCCCAAACAGTGATTACCCATGGGAGATAAAGCTGAAGGACTTTGTCAATACAGACAGGCTTGGAACTAAAAAAAAAAAAAACACAAACCAATGCCATTAAAAAGGTATAAAGGAGCTTCACACACACCTCCCTCTCCCTGAGCTGGAGCGGCTGTGCAGTACTCCCACTTTCTTCACCATAATCATGAAACTTCTGACTTCATGTTTAAAAAGTCACCTAATTATACCAGCTTTGGAGAAACAGTTCCTGTGTTTCTAATGGGAGTCCTACCATCCTTCACAGTGGTGAGGTTTTGGCTGGGGTGGGAACAAGGCAACTCCTGCAGGTGATGCAGGTGGAAGTCATGAATACTGGTAAGATGGAAAGCTATAAACAACTGTTCCAAAGTAAGCCAAACTTCTCTGCTCATTGACCTAATGATGCCATCCCCATACAGCCCAGGGGAGGTCTGTCAGACGGTTGCTAGCACTGGCGAGCTCAGCAGCTCCATCGCCCAGTGGAGCACTGAGCCTTCACTGGCATCTCATACCTGCAAAAGCAAGAAGACAAGCTCACCTGCTCTTCCTCCTCCTCACATCTCTTACACAACTATTTCTTTGTGGGCTGTAGTGCAACTAGCAGGAACTGGACTTATCTTCTCCTTATGTACCAAAATCTTGTTGTTTGAGACCACAAAACTCAGTGATGTTTGGAATGATCTGAGAAAATTAACACAAAAGAATACAAGTGCAATCAGGGGGAGCTTCCCTCCTTGCTCAACTCATCTCCTGATGCAATTGCTCAGGCTGGTGTGAAGTCCTCAAATAGTGACCAACAGAAATGGGCCCATGAATTTTCTTTTTTTTTATTATTTTATTTTTTCAATTTTTGGCTCCATATGCTCATTGCTGCCTGGAAGAAAATGACTGTGTTTCCTGCAGCTGGCACCCGCAGCACATACCCAGCACGCAGTTTCTCCATCGAGCTCGAGGGGGATAGCTCCAGGCACTCTCTGTTGTCCTATTTTGTCCGCTGTGAAGGACCTGCCCTGAACTGTGCATGGCTCTTATTTATTTCAAACACTTTAAAGACTGTAGAAAGTATCAAACAATATTAGATGGCTATGACCTCTACCAAAGTGATTTTCTTGTGTACAAATTGTTTTATTGCTAAGTGACAATGGTATACTTGCTCCTGGACTCATAGCCTACGTCAGAAGACTACTGCTTAATTGGAGAAAAATAACAGGACAGGAATTAAACAACTGGGATGAGGAAGGTATTCCATTAAGTGATCACATAGGCCCAGTAATTCAGCTTCAGAATTTGTCATTGTCACTTTCCCAACATAAATTTAGAAAGAATGGTGCTTCATTAAATCTGTAAGGCTCTTCCAGAGCAAGCAGTGACTGACCACTCACAATAAGTTAATTAAAACTGTTTCACACTAGAAAGAACAAATGTTGGTGGAGATTAATTGATTTCCTGTTACTGTGCACTCAGGACTGAGTGATGTACTAGAGACACTTTATCTACACCCACTTCATCTAAGTCAAGTGCAACCTTTAGTGTGCAATTAATTTCACTTTTTCATTAGTAACTACTATTAAAGTTAAATACCATAACTGTCCAAGCCATAGTTCCAGTTTTTCCTCAGTTTACTATGCAGTCTCCAGGTAATAGCTTATTTTATACCAAGCTATCCACTTAAAAAAAAAAATGGTGGTAAATCCTGATGATTTATTCACATTTCTCCGTCCCTTCATCTTTGCCGATTATGTTTAATACTGCTCACCGTCTGAGCACTGCTTCTTATGGTTTGCATCTCCTGGGTGATTTCTGAGGTCAGAAGACGGGAAGGATGGAGTGCAATTTGGGATGTCTTTCACTGTGCTAACGCGAGTAAAACTGTTCAGGAAACCCCTTTTCTTCTCTCTTGCCTTTAAGCCAGCTTGGCAAATACGGAGTGGTTCAGCCAACTGATGCAAAAGAGGTTTTAGGCATTAGACAGGAACATCTCTAATAAATACCATTAACCTGCCTGAGTCTTCGTTATCTTCCCTTCTGTCAGAAGGACTTAGCCAGCGATGTAGGACCAGCTCCCCACTATGCATCACTCTCGCCCTACAGCGACAACACCGAGCAGCGGCTGATATCTGCATTGCTAATAGATCACAGTCACGTTTCTTACCCTCAAACTGAGGTACAAAATAACTAACTGTGGTGGTGCATGAACACCAGATAGTCTCTGTTCTGTGTAGAAAATTTCTCCACTCCACCTCCACAAAATCCTGTAACTCGGCAGGGGGTGCAAAGATTTAATCAACAACACTCTATAAAAGAAGTGATTTTTTTAAACATTCCTACACCCCCCGGCAATATCTGGTCTAAATTTTTTATGAAATAATTCATTAATCACAGAAATACAAGTTCAGGTGCAGTGAAATTGCACGCAAATTCAGATAAAATATAGCAGTCAGTTTGTTTCTAAAAACACAAAAGTGAAAAAGATTAAACGTTTCCTTAGGGAGTTGAAAAAGTTCCAATATTTGCTTAAAGAAAAGGTTAGAGACTGAGTTTTATAGACAGAAAAAGGGCCCATTCTGACTGAATGAAAACTCTGAGGCTGAAGGAAAGTCTGGGCTGCACGCTGGAAAAGAAGAAAAGCGTTACCACACAGCTCTAGCCCTGGCATGGCGATCGCCCTCCGGGCTCTGGCTGGAGGCTGTTCACTCACGTTTCTGCCCGAATCCCACGCTGCTGAGGGGATGGAGTGCTGCTGCCAACACGCCTGCGTGCAGGGATGTGGCATTAGTACTGACTCGTTTCTGAGGAGGCAGCTCCAGTGCTTTCGCAATATTAAGTGCACATTTATCTCCTATGAGCCCTGAGAGTGGCTGTGCTGAAAGGCTGAGACCTAACAGAGCCATTCCTGGTGGTTTGTGAGCAGCTCTGAGTCTAGAGAGGGCTCCTCCAAGCCTGGGCTCTGCGAGCAGCCACGCGCTTGACCAGTGACTCTTCAAAATGTTTGTTCCACCAGGATGGGCAACAGCACCCTTCAATCTCCTTTCTGCACAGCGAAGCTCTTGCATCATCTGCCCTTCTCCCATTTGCTCATGTGGGATTGTGCTGCTCTCCCACCTCACTGTCATTTTCAGGCAATGAAGTGTTTTGCCGTCTGTGAACAGGACGGTATCGAAGTCAGATCCTGTATGAATTAGAAGAGGGGACAGCTTAGCCTACTCCAAACTGCTCGTGCTTTCAGCAAAATTTCAGCTGGGTTTGGGGGGTGTGTGACCCCTGAAGTGCCTCTCTATTCTCTTTGCAGCTGGATCCCAGATGTGCTGCTCACAGTTTGCATCTGTGTCTGCTTTAGTCTGTGTTCCCGTTCTGTGCCTGCACTTTGAACTCTTGGTCTGACCTCCTGGTGGACGATGGTCTTGGGGGCTGTTTTGCTCGTGCCACATGAAGAGGGGAGTGAAATTCCGCTCTTTGAGCTCAGGCAAGAGGGCAAGATGTTGAGCAGCACAAATCCCAGCTCCCACGCAGCCCTGTGCCCCTCTAGGAGAGGGCTTAGACAGAGCAGGCTGATGCAGACTCGAGTGTCCATCTCACAGGACTCTGTCCCAGGGTCCTTTCCCCTCTGCTTTCTTATTCCAAGAATTTTGCACTGCACCGCTGGGATAAATTTGCCATTTGCAAAGTCATTAGGGACTGTTCAGTCACTGGCACTGTTTTCAGTTCTGGATTCAACCATTTGAAAGGGGAAAATTCTGGTAAAGCCCCGAGTACATTGCCCCTTGTAAGTTTTTGGTGAGCTCTGATATCTAAAGGCCAATTTGGAGAGGAGACAGGACTGTTTGTATTGCTCCTAAAAACTCCAATTTTGTTTTGTTTTTTAGCGTGCAGAATTGTAAATATTATAATTGTATTAAATTCCCCCTTTAATGAACAAACAGCTGTGCAATTACAGCAGTGTGTTCACACCTCTGTAATGGTTGTTTAAGCATTTTAATTATACACTCTGTTTCCAAGCTCCTCTTCTCCCGGAGCTCAGTCCTGGGTGCCAAACAGTTTGTATGCCCTTAGTCTGGAAATTCATTTTACCTAGGAACACTGTGAAAGCTTGGGGGGGTGCCCAAAGCTGCGATATGTCTTTCTGTCCTTTGATTACCTCGTCTGTACCTCCTGAGTAAAAGTCCTCCACAAAGCCCAGCAATCTCTGCAGGTGCCAAAGGCAACTACCAGCCTTTGAGTTCTCCAAAGGAGGCTTTGGGATGCAAGTTCCCTGCTCTGCCTCGGTGAGTCACGTTATTCGATTTTATTACCACTGAAGGTAAGAGCACCCAGGTGTTAGGCTCACCAGTACTCACGTCTGGTAAGAGATGGACCATATGAGTTTTTCATCAACAAGGGGTACGTGTTTGCCTTGCCCAGCTACCCCAGCTGCTCCCCATGGGTTGGACTCGAGCTTTGTTCTGGAGGCTGGTGGGATGGAGATCCCCAGAGCAATTCTCTGAGCTCTCCTGGGGCTCTCCTCTTGCGCTTTAAAACACATCCCCCCCAGGTCAGCTTCCTCGGTTCTCACCAAGTAACAGGATAGGTGAGTTCCTTCTCTTGCTTTGCTCCTGCTGCCCTTTCAGTGACGATCGTTATGTATAACTTGCCTGTGAGGGTCTGCTACATCTTCACTACCGTTGCAGGAGATTCCCTGGACGTGCATCCTCCTACACCAAGAGCCTAATGCAGTCTTAGCTTTCTGTTAGATTTTTTTTTTTTAAACACTACGCACTATCTTCAGACATGGTATTAGCCTAATAAGTGGGTGTGACAAGAGAAAGATTTATCCAGGTCTTCTTCCTATGATAACACACGCCTTTCACCAGTATTACCTTTCCTGGCACGAAGCACCCAGAGCTGGAAGGGGCCTCCTGTATCATGGAGGCCAGTACCCGGAATGCACTGTTGTTGTTCCACAGAGGTGCACATAGAGAGGAGCAAAAACATGGGAGCTAAAGGACAATAATAAGTGGGGGGAAAAAAAAAAAATCACATTTCAAAATGAAATGACATAAGAACTACACCATATGGCTTAGCAAGGAAATTATTCACAACAGCCGGTTTAAAAGTGAAAGTTTTAGTGACTCTGTCCACAAACAGTAGCAATACAGAGCTTCAGAAATAATTTGTGTATCTGGCAAAAAATTTTGATTACCAGCTACTGCTAATTCTTTTCCTTCTTCTTCTAAGGCAGAATTATTTTTTCTCTGACTTGGGAAACTAACACAAGCCTGTTTTTTCCCTTGTAACTGCTAGCAGCTAAGTGAGCTCAGACTCACCTGAGAATAGTTTATTAGAGATTTTACAGGGAGGAGTTGCGGTGTGTGTGGCTGATGTGAGTTACCACCAGATATATTTAGGCCCTGTTCAATGTAGGTGTGGGAGCTGTATGAGGCTGAGGTGTGTGAGCAAACCAGAAGGGAGACCTCAGGGCAAATGGAAGCAGCTCATCGCAGCAGCCAACCGCAGAGTGAGTGTTCCCTTCGGTAGCTGGATCCAGATGCGTGCAGAGGTCTGTAGAGAGCACAGGGACTGGGTAAGATGACAGTCAGAAGGAGATGTAAGTACCTGATGCCATAGCCAGTGCTGAGCTTCATTATTACTAGTTGATGAACATACTGGAGGGGTGGGCCAGTGGGGAGTGAAGAGCTGTATTTCTACATGCTGTTGGACTGACTACCCAAAACATGGGTGTTTTTACAAGAGGATTCTTCCCCACATTCTCTTTTTGGGGAATCAAACTAACTGGGAATACGTGTGTGCAAAGTCCATGAGTGTTTGGTAACTGTCTAGTATAAAATGGATGAAAGGCAGTCTGTATAGCATGTTAAATAAGTTTCCAGATAAAAGCAGGATGAATTATGGCTGGAAAGGCAAATAAGATCAAGGATGGGGGTATTTTTAAAAGGAGGGGGATTAAAACATGTTATTTTAATGCAAAAAACAGGCAAGTGTGAGGAGCAAAGGGGCATGGCAGAGGAGCAGCAAAAGCAAAGTGGAGGAGCAGAGAGGGTATATACAGGTGTGGCTGGGCGAGGGGAGGAGGAGAGAAGATGAGAAATTTCTCTGTCTGTATCACAGGGAAAAGGAGAGAGCTGCAGGAGAAGGGACGCAGAGCAGATAGCGGTGAAAGGCCCCTTTTGTCTTTACAGTCCCTTCCCAGGGTAGGGCAAAACATGGGGTTCTGGGGAGGGTTAAGGCTGGTGAAGATGGGTGCTGAGTTTCAGCTGGAAGGGAAGAAGTGCTGCGGCTGGAGCATGGGGTGGAGGACCCCAGCTTGGCATGGGGGCTGCAGCTTGCCATCGGGCATCACCCCCCTTGGGGGTGTTGGGAGGAGGAGATGGGGGAGATAGAGGCCCCGGAGCTGGCAGGCGGCTGCGCTGCATGGGCAGGGGCGAGCTCCTGCTGCCAGGGGGTGGCTTTGTGCACATCAGCGTGATGGGATGCAGCTCCTCGTGCCGAGGACAGCTTGCACAGAGGCAGTGGGGAGGTTTGCCAAGGAAACACGTCCCTCCTCGAAAGAGATGTGGCACAGATTTTCTGTGTTCCTCTCAGTGCAAGACATAATAAGGCAACTTGCCAAGGGGAATATCTTTTCTTGGGCAGATGTTACCACCAACTGAAGTACATTCAATTTTGCAAATGGACATTTCACTCTCTCAAACATGTCAGAAGGTAATCGGGAAAGAGAAGCTGAGCTTGGTCTCCTAGACCCTGAAGCCCCCTGGGGCATCACCTCACTTCGCTGGGAGGATCATCTCGCTGCTCCCACTGTTCTTCCATTGCCCTCGCTTTGTTTTCTGATCATTAATAAAGAAATACTATTTTGAAAGAAATCTTTAACCTTTTATAACAATTCACTCAAATCTCCTGGCTAAAGTCGAGCATGCTGGAATCTCGCAACCAGAAAATGAAGCCAGTTCAGACCCGATTTGGGAGTTCCCTGCCCACAGTTTAGATGTGCCCAAAAGCAGCACTGGGGAGCACAGACCCACCAAGCCCCCCTCACCCCTGGAAACCCCCACCTCTGGGTGGTGCAGCTGCTCTGCAGGAGCTACCCAAACCTGCCCTTGGCCAGCCCTTGCCGTATCTTCCATCTGCAGGCTCTGCTTTCCCTTCTCTTTGCAGCACACTGGCAGTACTGTTGCTACCTCTGCAGTATCTTCTCCACAGGTCAGCTCCTCAGATGTGTCTTCTGAGGCACCCACTTAATTTCCCATTAGAACTCTCTGGCTTGACATTAATTGGAAGTTTGGGGTCAAATATTATTCAGCTGGCTTTAAAACTTCATTCTTTTGTTGTGAATAATCTGTCATCTTTCATGCACTTTTATTACTTTTTGCGGAAGAGAGATATTGATGCCTTATACTGTGCTGCTGAATGCTGCCTTTTCTCAGGGAAATCCCTGTCAATCCCCTTCAATGGCATATGATTCATATGTGCATCATGTCCACTGGGCTGTTGATTCCAGCAAATGAGAAAATACATACTGCCATTATGTTTAGATACATCTCCAGGAGGCGGGGATGAGGTGGCCACCCAAATTAACTGACTTTTGCTTTGATGCAGAATCCAGCTTTGCGCTTTTCCCTTTGGGGAGGGCTGGTAGCCGGCCGCACGCTCTTACTGGCAATGGGAGCTTGACGCATCCCCGTTGAAACTCCTGGGGCATAAGCTTGGTCCTGCCCCGTCCCTGCAGTGCTGCTGCAGGCAAAGCTAGCTGGGGTTTCACTGGGATGGGTGAGTCGGAGCTGGGACCCTGGGAGCTCCCCACTGGCACAAGGCAGGACGGGGCTCCGTGTCTGGGGACAGGGAGCTGAGCAGGAGCAGGGGGACAGCTGGCCTCAGCCCCTAGCAGGAATAAAGGTGAATCGGAGCCAAGTCAGAGCTTCCCATCAGTGTTGTCTAATTGATTCCTGCTGCCCTAAGGGCGAGAACAAAATGAACAAACAGGGAGACTGCGACATCCTGCAACCCTGCTCTGACTCCCAGTTGCTGCACATGAAGGTGTGGGGAGCGGGATGTCTCCGCAGGCACAGCAAGGCTCCCAGGGTAGCGTGATGGCTGTGCTCATGGTAGAGAGAAGGGTTTGGATCAAAGTGTTCATCTGCCTGAATTCTTTTGATCTCATCTGTTGCCTGTGGTCTTGCCAAATAAGACAACAATATGATTAGCCTGCAAAGACAGCTTCATCCCACTGTCAAAAGCTTCTCATTAGTGAGATCAGAGAGGAAGCCTGAGATTTATATTTCAGTAAGTCTTCCCACAACAAGGTGAGAACACCAGTATGACCCCAAGCACATGCTCTAACACTGTGAGGAGGCAAGAACTGCAATTCAGCTGAGATCTGAGAGTTCCATAATTTGCCAGATTGGACATATTGTAACTCCAGACTCATTTGCAGAATTAATTATGGCACATTTGCAAATCACTCTCAAACCATTTTCATCTGCAGAAAAATTATTGTGATATTTCCTCTTGCTCTCAGCTCTGGTGAGAGCAAATTTTCACATCCTCCCTCTAAACAGACTTTGCCAGAAAAACATTTTCTAAAGTGATCCGTGCCGCGCTCCTGTACTCATCTTAACTCAAACCTGTACCATGAATGCCACAAGCATCTTTGTTGCTTTGTCTTTTGGCAGATGATGAACTCGGGTCAGGGACGACGTCTCCCCATGCACGTGCACAATACCAAGAAACCCGCTGGCTTTGTGCACCGTGAGCGGTGCGTGCGGAGCTCACCTGGCTGCAGACCACACAGGCCAGGGGCAGCGCCAAGAAACGTTTGAGGCAGTGCTTTGTCTGCTCTGCGAAGCCGTGCGCAAAGTGCCTTATGAGAGCCGATAGCTTAGATAAAAACCAATGTTTCTATTCTTCATTTGCTTGAAGTTTAGGGAATAGTGACCCAGGACTTCAATCAGGGTTGTGTCTATTTGGGAGCTGATAAAGAGCTACGGAAACAAGCAGACGCTTCTTGCAACAATCTTCTCAGAACAATGCGGGGATAATGGATAAAAAGCTTACAGGAATAATGTCTCCAAAGATGCTTTTCTATCATTACTTAATCTACATTCATATAGCACTGGGAGGCTTTTTAAACAATTTAGGATGACGGAAGCCTTTATATTACACCCATATATCTCCATATTGTTCCTTGCTCGCAAATTTCCAGTTATGAGGTCAGTTTCCTTAAATATTCCCAGCATTCTTTTGTTGCTAGATAATTTCTCTGTCTTCAATAGCTTCTGTACTTACAAAATCTGACTTGTTTGGAGTAGATTAGCGCTATTTCTATTCTTTTGCTTTGTGCCTCTATGAAAGCAATATGTACCTGTCCTTATTTTAGATCAGGCTCCAAAGGACTTTCAGGAGCAGTTCCCAGATATGAATGTTCAAGATTATTAATTCGTAATATCTCATCTCAAAAATACCCCGTAATATTAATTGCAGATTCCTTGCTTCTGTGAGCACCCTCATGTATACATCCATTAACTGGGATACTCATAGAAAGCTGACACATGCAAAGCTAATCCTAGTAATTAGAGGAATGTTCTCTCAAAGTAATCATTGTGCAGTGCCTCCCCAGACCTGGTGTCACCTCCTCAGTTCTCCGCGTTTTTTTCTGTCTGTCTCAGGCACCGTCCCATCCCCGACCACAGCAAGAGCTGTGTTTGAGGTTCAACAAGGCCAAGTGCCGGGTCCTGCACTTGGGCCACAACAACCCCATGCAATGCTGCAGGCTTGGGGATGAGTGGCTGGAAAGCTGCTTGGCAGGGAGGGACCTGGGGGTGTTGGTCGACAGCCGACTGAACATGAGCCAGCAGTGTGCCCAGGTGGCCAAGAAGGTCAACGGCATCCTGGTTTGTATCAGCAATAGTGTGGCCAGCAGGACCAGGGCAGTCATCCTTCCCCTGTACTGGGCACTGGTGAGGCCGTACCTCGAGTGCTGTGTTCAGGTTCGGGCCCCTCACTCCAAGAAGGACATGGAGGTGCTGGAGCGTGTCCAGAGAAGGGCAACGAAGCTGGGGAAGGGTCCGGAGCACAAGTGCTGTGAGGAGCGGCTGAGGGACCTGGGGTTGTTCAGCCTGGAGAAGAGGAGGCTGAGGGGAGACCTCATCGCCCTCTACAACTGCCTGAGAGGAGGGTGTAGTGAGGTGGGGGTTGGTCTCTTCTCCCAAGTAACAAGTGATGGGACGAGAGGCAACGGCCTCAAGTTGTGCCGGGGAGGTTTAGATTGGATATTAGGAAAAACTTCTTCACGGAGAGGGTTGTCAAGCACTGGAAGAGGCTGCCCAGGGAAGTGGTGGAGTCCCCATCCCTGGAGGTATTTAAAAGCCGGGCAGACGAGGCGCTTAGGGACATGGTTTAGTGGTGGACAGGTACGGTTGGACTCGATGATCTTAAAGGTCTTTTCCAACCAAATGATTCTGTGATTCTGCCCAGGGAAAGAGGAGCAAGCTGAACATGTAGTAGCGATCCCTCAGTGCCTTCTGAGCCTCCAGCGACTTGTAGTACTGGACAAATATTATGGGGAGGGGAGGGGAAGAGTGGAGATTTACTGTTATTAGGAGAAGGTAGTCCATTAATAAATTATTGTCACACATTTTTGGGAAAATAGACATAATCTGTTAGGCCAAAAGTAGCTTCTGGCATCAGACAACACCTCAAAACTAGCCTAATATCCTGGAAGAGCGTGGGCTGTTCTGTCTTTCTGCAGCCACTCTGCTCTTTGTATTGTGCAAGTCTGCAGCTACGGTACAGGAGAGTTCCTGCTTCCACTCATGCGAGGGTTAAAGTGTACATTGTCCTTCAGCTTCAATTCACCTGCGTCCTGGGTAATCAGAAACTGGGGAGAAGTTAGCATTTCTGAAAATTACTTATGTCTGGTTGGTGTTATTGGTCATTTCTTGGCACATTGGTCATTTCTCTTGACCAAAACTTTTCAATTTTTCTCTACTAGAAAGCAGACATATTGAAGACTGCTTAGTGTCTGTCTTAAGATATATTGGATCAAAATTGCACAGTACTCTCTGGGTAGACTATAAGCATGTAAATGTAATTGTGATTTTCATACTCAGTTAGGTAAATGCTTATGAGTTCTGGGGCTGTTTCCAAGTTAAAGAGAAATATTTTTATTTATTTCAATGTACTTGATGAATTAGGGCCATGCTGAGAAAAGTGCTTGGTTCTGGTGAGTTTTTAATTAAGTTTCAAACTAAACTGACCGTTTACCATGCTTAGTGTGGTATTCATGCAAGTGGCTCCTCACACCTTTCTAAAAATCACGCCATGTACAACAGACAGGGGCGTAAAGATGACTATGAAGCATTACGCATTTGTTGCTTATGCTTATTTGGTCTTTGCTTATGCTGATGGTCTTATTTCATCACCTGCCTTCAGAAAGAGTAATGTAGGATTTGTACAGAGAGCAGAAGCCATTCCCCCTCCAGCCCCCTTCCTCCTCTGGCTCAGAAGAAACCGTCATTATCAGAATTTCTGCAAAGGAATTAGAATGATGAAAAATGAGCCCACTGAATCAGTATGTTCAAGCTCTGGCTGATACAATTCATGTAAAAATCAAAAACAACCTTCTCCAGCCAAGATCCTTTGACAGAGATGAGCACTATGCACAGACTGAGGAACAGATCTTCATGCTGAGTGATTACATTGCTCTGGCTGTGATAAAAGAAGGTATCGCTGGGAAAGATAAACTCTGCCAGTCCTAGAGGCCTGCACTGACTCTGAAATGGGTGTCCTGCCTCACTGGCAAAGGCTCACAAGCGCAGGAATGGGAATGCTATGCAGATGAGCAAATTTCTCCAATTTACCATTTTTTGTTTTGAGAACGAATGAAAACAACTGAAAATCTGTCTCTAAAAAGTTCTCAGGTACATTATTTATATTGGGGATTGTTTTCAGCCCTTAGAGACTGTAAAACGTGAAAGGCTGAGTTCATCAGACTCTGCAAGGACGGCTGGCGGCACTGACCGTGGGCATTACCTGGCCGGTAGCTCCACGTCAACCCCAGGACTAGGCGCAAGCAGATAATTGTCAGTGTCTGACGCCTGTGCAGTCCTGAGCACGGTCCCGCACAGCAAACAGAGGAGCCAGGGCAGCTCCCAGGCACCTTCTTCTGCACCAGTGCTCAGCAGGTGCTGTGCACCCACCTCAGTGAGACATCCCCGGGAGGGGATTTAGCATCGCAACTCTCCTACCTGCCATCCCCCGGTCCTGGAGGCGGCCAGCGGGGGATGCTGCTCGCCCCGTAACTCTCTCGGGGGGGTGGAAGGGGGGTGAAACTGCAAACAGCTTCTTTTCTGTTCTGTTCCTCAGCTTGCGTCTCATGCTGCTGCGCATCACCCCATCCCCACCACAAGCCACTGGTCTCCAACTGGTCTGATGTCAGGAATGTCACCAGATCAGATCAGGGGCCGAGAGCCAGCCTGACACTAGTTCACGNAGCAGGAAAAGCCCGAGACCTGCTGCCACTGGTGTGCTTTGCCAGCCCTGCTGCACAGCGGGGTCCACTGTCACGCTGCTATTCTGCCTGCCGCTCACCCACACCTGGTTCTCAAACAGACAGGTTTTAGAAACCTGATTTCAGAAAAAAAAAAAGGTACTGAGAAGTGTAAAGAAAGTGTCAAGATTAGCTCAGTTTAGGCCATGGGCATATCTATTGTTCTTGCTTAACTTTTTAAGAAAACAAAATGAAATCGTATGCTTGAATACTCTGCCAGAAATAGCCCGTGAACACTGGAATTCAATGTACTACAGAAGAAACTTCTGTTATCTTTGAAGCATGTTAAAATAGTATTGGTAGACAGTGGCTAATACCAGCTTTACACAAGATGAATGGGAAAAGGAGAACTTGAAATTTCACACAGCACTGAAAAGAAAATACATTTCTGGTATCTTAAAGCAAATACTGGGTCACTTCCTGCGGCACAGTAATTCAGAAATAAAATGGGCCTCTAAAAGGAACAATGGCCTCCTTTTCTCTGGAGGAAATGTTCAGTGAATCCTTTCTCATTTCCAAATGTGCAAGGGTCAAACTGGTACCTGCCCTTATTGTGCGCTTTCTGTAGGAGGCTGAGATTGCTTGCATGAGCTCACAGGTGTGGGATGCTTTGAAGTCTGCTTTGTACAGTATATTCTGCTGGGAAAAGCAAACCTTTGGTATTCCTCCATGCATTGTTTTGTACAAAAGGCTTCTCAGGGAGTTGAGCTGAACCTGTACTATGAATGGTTTGAACAATTATTATTATTTTAAAAACTTTATTACCAGAACTAAACCTGAAATGTTGATTCAGAGTTTCAAACAGAAGAAACCTCAGCCATAGCCGAGCACAAGTTTAAACTCAACCAAAAGAATTACTGCTCATCTCCCCAGCTCTGCTTGTCTTTTCTTTTTTTTTTTTTTTAAACCAATAAAATAATTCTCAAGCTTGGGAGTATTTTAGCATCAGTCTTACTGACAGGAGCACTTCCTTCAATTATATTTTAGTCATCAAAGAAACTGTGAGCCTAGTGTAACTAGATAAAAGCCCTTTAAAATGGGAACCTTCCTTGATGGTCTCATTCCTGATCAGAAATGCTTCTTTGTCGAGGCCTGCAGACCTTGCAGTTCATAACAATGTAAGGACACTTAATGACATTTTTCACTGCATTTCTGTTTCCCAACAGAAGCATGTCACCAAGGCATTCAGTTATGCCACACTGCAAACTGACCAGAGAGCAGGAGGGAATGCCTCATCGCTGGTTTGCTTAGAAAGTGCTTCTGACAACAAATCGCAGACAGTTTCACCAAACAGTCTTCACAGAAAACAAGACTTGTTTAAAAAGTGTGAGGGTAGATTTAGATTAGATATAAGGAAGAAATTCTTCACTATGAGGGTGGTGAGGCACTGGCACAGGTTGCCCAGGGAAGTTGTGGATGCCCCATCCCTGGAAGTGTTCAAGGCCAGGTTGGACAGCGCTTTGAACAACCTGGTCTAGTGGAAGGTGTCCCTGACCACAGCAGGGGGGTTGGAGCTAGATGATCTTTAAGGTCCCTTCCAACCCAAACCTTTCTACGATGATATGATGAAATAAGAACTGCATCCTTGGAAAAGATAAACATTATTTTCAGGTCAGTGAAAATTAGGCATATTAATAGGCAGTTCCTGATTACTGCCTGCAGAATTGATTTGCTCTGCTTTGTCTGCCCTGAGGCAAACTGAGAAGTAAGACACAAGAGCCAAGAGAGAGCATCCTCCTTCTGTGGGCTGCCGGACTGCACGGTCCCCGCTGTGCAGGCCGGGTCAGGCCCCATCCCCATCAATGTGCCTGGCGTTTCAGTGTCCTGGGTGACTCCAGGGACCTTTGGGCACAGGGGACGTGGATTCAGCAATGAGAGGCAGCAAAGAGGTCCTTAGCTTTTCCTATTCAGGTCTCCCTGATTTCTAATCAAGATCTGCTAATTAAGAGATGCAAGGTTTGATAGAGAAATCAGTGCAAGGCACCAACACCTTCCTGGTCTGAGTCTGGGACAGTTTTCAGTGTCAGGGGATCATAAGAAATAGGCAGTGGAAGAGTTCTTACCCCCGGGGAGCCCCACTCCCCCAACCCAGGCAGTGGGCTCCTGGTGGGTGGAGGGGAAAATAAGAGCCCAGCACAGAAACGCCCAGGGGAGCTCCTGCAGGGCAGCAGGTACCAGGAGGGGGGGGCACAGCCACCCGCCAGTGGTGGGATGGGTGCAGGTGCCATCCCAGCTCCCCTGTCATGAACTGGCTCTGTCCCCTCCACTGTCCCGCATTCAGCAGGAGTCCTTCGGGCACCGGAGCTGAGCAGAGCCTAATTTCATCGCAACTGCAAATCTTAGTGAATCTTAGATTCAGGAGCGTGACACTGAGGGCACTAATTCCTGGTAAATCTAGTGTTTGCAGCTCCAGAAATAGAGTTCCCGGACAAAGGCCATCAATTCCCTTTCAGCCCTGCTTCTACACACACGAGCTATATCCAAGTCTCAGTTGTGCACACAAGTCTAAGCTCAAGTTGCTTTAAGTGTTCGGTTCTGAGTGCACAGTTCAAACACTTGTACACTTTATTTCTCAGATTATTAATGACCTGGTATTCAGTTTAGTTATTCGCTTGCAATTGCAAAAGTAAAGCTGGTTGGAAGTTTATTGCTGAAACTTGTTTTTTGTCAGAAAAGGCTGACACATTTTGATGGAAATGTGGAACTGAGTGCAGGGAGATTGTGAGTGCTCGTTTGCTTGTGATCCTAAGAACTGTCTGGTTTGTCCTTCAGGAACACTGTGGGAAAGCTCAGGAGCCAGTTTTCCTTGTTCTTAGAGAGTCCTTCCTAACGCCCGACATGAATCTTCACGGCATGACGGAGACTGTTGCTTGCTGCCATTTTCACCACGGGCCTGAGGAGCAGACTGTCTCTTCTCTGTAACAGATTTTTAAATATCTGAAGGCTGTTGTGTTAGCCGTTCTTGGCCACTGTCTTTCTGGAGTGGACAACCTCAGAGCTAATCAGCTTTGATAAATGACCTGCTGAGAAGCTGTCCCAGGTTTTGCTCCAAGGGGCAGGGATGCTCAGCCGACGTAAGGGAGAGCTGCTGCGTGATGCTGCATGTTGTAGAGCCTTTGGTCCTTCCTCTGTCCTCTCTGCGTGTACCTATGGATATCGACAGGTATTGCAGTAAACTCTGGCCCTTCACAATACCATTTTCTATGCTTAACCAACAGCCAGTACACCACCAAAATTTGCATGAAATAAAAGTCACCAAGTCTTAACTTCAAGTGAGTCAGATGCCCTATTCCCATGACTACTGCCTACTACTGAGTAGGCAATTTTTTTCTTTTTTTTAATAAAAGTTGTCAAAAGATGTTGCTTAACACAGAGCAGAACAAAACCACGTGTAATTAGCTGTAGCGCAAATGAGGCCATTCAATTCACAAGAGTTTTGATTTCCACTTTTCAGAAGCGCAGCACTCCAGCACAGGATATTCATCTCTCATAAGAAGGGTTCAAACTCTGTATAACAGAATCCTGCTGGGATTTGGCAACTTATTTCCATGAGCTGATTGTCAACAGTGGTGGAATTAATGATAGCGTTATGAACAACATACATCTGCACATTACCTCTTGATGTGTTAGGCATGCATATATCACACTTGCAATGAAATTAATTACAGAATGACACAGGATCCTCATTACAAATATAGCAACACATTAGTCAGTCCTGTCAACTATTTAATGTATGCCATAGTCTCAGCAAACCCATTTCTTTCAAGAATTTGCAACTTGTTTCAAATTGCTAAATGTATCCTTCCATTTTAACAGTTTGTACAAGTGATTGACTTGTAAAATAATTTCTGCTCCACTAATGGTGATATTTTCTTTGTTTTCACATCCTTTTGAACTGTTTATTGTAAAGCCTTCTCCCCATTGCAGTGCTTATTGCTTCACATTTTCTTACACTGTTCCCTTGTTGCTTAAATTATTTTCCCTCTGTATCCCTTGCTATCCTAAGTATCCAGAACAAACTGGATACGTAATAGACTCTGCGGCTAAACATGTTTCCTACGAGAGCTCTAAGATGGAAAGAAAAGGTGGCACGCTGCTACCCTCATCCAACAGCTACTGACGTTATCAGTAAGTTGAATAGTTATCTAGTTAAAAATATATAGTCACCCTTAATAAAGAATTTACGCATAGAATTATGCATAGTTGCTTAATATTACTTAATAGAATTTATAGGATATCATCAGTTATACCGCATTAATTGAATTCTGCGCCACAGCAGACATCTGCCGTCCACTTTACGCAGACCACAACTGTTCGGTTGCCCCCTCCCTGCAGGTGGCCACAGCGCTGCAGGCAGGGGCGACCCAGGCACGGGCGACCCAGCCCGCTGCCGCTGCAGCGAGAGGCGTCCCCGGCAGGCGCGGCCATGGGGCTCGCCCGGCTCCGGCCCCCCCTCCTCGGGCAGCAGCACAGCCGCCCCGCAGCACCCCCTCCTCGGGTGCCGACCCACCCCTAATCCGAGGCGGTGCGTCCGGTGCACGGGCCAGCCTTCACGTTGGATCCAACTTTCACGTTCAGTCCGGTTGATCGGGGTCTGATGCGCAGATCTGCGTGGCCTCCCGGCGAGTTTGGAAAAGAGCGTGAATTTGAACAGAAGTGCCCGCGCTTGCGGCCAGAGCGGGCGCGCTGCAGAGCCCCGCGGCAGCCCAGCGCTGCAGCCCCTTCCCCGCCGCGCCACGTGCGAGGGGCGCCTCTCGAGGGCGGCACACGAGGGTCTGCGTCGCGCGACCAGGCGCCGAGGGTCCCGCNCAGCCGGCGAGGAGGCGGCCGGGGCCGGGCAGGCGGCGGGAGCGGGGCGGCCGGGGCTGGCCGTGCTGGCGACACACGGGCGTAGGGAGAGCAGCGCGGGGGGAGCTCGGCTCTGTTGTGAACAGCGGGGATAAAAATCGCTCACAGGGTGACAGCAAAGCAGATGGAGCGATAGCTTCGACTGAGAAAAAGGCGCAAACCAGCTTCCACATCGACTTGAGGGCTGGTATGGTTTGGATCTAGCGCTCACTGTAGTCAGGAATGAGCGTCAAAACCGCGGCGAGCTAGGAAACATTTCTTCCCGTTTCAACATTTTCAGGTCTCGGTCCGAGTCGCGCCGTGAGCAAAGCCACGGGAGCAAGCGGACCCAGGGCAGGGCGGCGGGTCCCCCCGCCGGCAGAGCCCGGCCGCCCCGGCAGGCGGGCGGCTCCGGGGCACCGTGTCCGCAGCAGAAGCTGCCAGCTGCGGCTCGAGTCTACGCATCGCACTCTTGTACGACAGCTGTAATTCTGGAGAGGACTATTTTATTTGGCACAGAATATTTTTGTAAATGGCTCACTTCCCGGTGCCTTTTCAGCCTTAAATTTTGCTGAACAACAACAAGCAAAATTAACTTGTATGTAGAATTTTCATGATCAATGTTATAGCTGTACCAGCCTGCAAGTGCACCCTTAAGACAGGATCATTATTTCCTTTATGACAGCCGCTCTCCTGTTTTCAGGTGTATATATTTTATGCTTCCATAACTCAACACAACCTTCTGCTTGGGAGAGAAACTGCACACTCTATTAGTCGGTAACGTGTCAGTGCTGTCGGCTGAGTGAAAATCCTTACGTTCAAAAGCTGATACCAAAGAATAAAAATGAATATTGGGTGGCTTCTCTGCACAGAGTTTTAGTTATTGACTGAGTTATCCGATAAAGAGCGAGTGTTTCCATGAAGCCTGTGTGTGTGGGAGGTGGGTACAGGGGAGGGGCAGAAGGACCTGGCGGGGGCGGGGGGGGATGTCCAGTCCCTGGCCTTGTGACAAAGGTCTGCCCTGGAGGGATGCTGCCGAGGGGCAGGTGAGGGCTGGGGCGGGGCAGGGCAAGGGTGGGTGAGGGCTGGGGCAGGGCAGGCTTCCTTTGGCCACGGGGCATTTTTGTGCAAATGTGGCTGGTGCAGGCCAGGACTTTGCCCGCTGCTGGTTTTGCTCTGGGTTTCTTGCTATTACCAGTAACGTCCAAAAGTTAAGGCAAAAGGCAATATATTTTTCTGAGTCACTGTTAACACTGAGTAGCGCTGGTGTTTCCACTGCAGCTTATACTTTTCCTTTTAATCCATTTTCACATTTGGAATGAAAAGGTGACAGAGGAGTCACAAAGAGCACTTACTAATTTGTTTTATTGTTTTGTCTGAGGATCTCCACATAACATCTGGGCTACGATAAGATGGGATTATCAATACGGGTGGGAATGCTATGTCCTTTCTTACAAGTGCCCTGAAATAAAGCTTTCCTGCTAACCCTGAACAAGCTCCAGCATGAGCTCCTCTGATCTGAAATCTACTTGAGGATAATCAAGGTTGTTTAATTTCTGAGCAGCAGCTTTGCTGCAGTAATTGATTTGTTCTTAAAACCGCAGTTTCAGGGAAACGCTCCTTACCGTTTCCTCAGCTATGTTGTGCCAAATTGCGGCTGTCACACTGCACTGTATCACAATATGATTTTCAATGGCAAGATATCACCAGCTCCAAATGATTGATGAAGGAGAGGCTAAAAGAAAGGCATGGAGAATGAGCGCTGTGGAATGCTGTTTTCTGTGAAAAGCTATAGAAAATTTCATGGCAAAATAAGTTGACGTTCCAATGAGTTCTTTTTATTTTACCTGGAGACCTGGTATACTAATTGAAACTTCAAGAAGTAATCTTTTCTGAAGAATAAAGTAATGTACACAGGATGTAATGTTTTTTCAGTACAGCCCATCCTCTAAATAACATTGTCAAAAATATGTGAAGCAGCCAGAGAGATCTTTATGTTGTACGCTAGCCATAAGCTCAGACTATCAGAAAGCTGTTAGAGCAATTTTGAATTAGTTGTTCTTTATCACTTTATATAATCTGTGTGTTACAGAAATGGATGGAGGCTTAACTGGAGTGCCGATAGCCTAACGATGGTGCATATTTTCAAAAAACTCCTATTTTGAAGCACTTAGAAACATAGGCATGATGGACCCTGGGTGTGGAGAAGCAATGCCACGCAAGCAGGGGCGACAGACAGAAGAGACATCTTACTGCTCTCTCCAGCTGCCATCTGGGATGTTGCAGGGTGGGCAGGGGCATAAGACACCAGCTGAAACAAAGCAAGGTGTTATCAGGTATTGGGAAGCGCTTTAGACCGTGAGGGTGGTAAGATGCTGGAGCAGAGCCCCAGAGATGCCACAGGATCTCCATCCTTGGGGATATTCAGAGCTGGGCTGGACAGGCCCTGAGCAACCCGGCCAAATTTTGACGTCCAGTCTGACCTGCAGGCTGGCCGTATTTGAGCAAAGGATTGGAAGGGCTGTCTTCCAGAAAGATATACACATACTGTGTATATATTATATCTGCATTATATAAGCCTATATAATTATTATACATTTATATATTTAATATATACATACATTTCCAAAACCACAATATTTTTGTCAATATAACTCATCAAATATTCCAGCCTGTGGCATCATGCTGACAGCTTCAATATTCAAGGCCATCTTTTGAGATTGTCGCAAGCCTCTGTACTGGAAAGATCTAAGTTTTTGCTATTGAAAAATTTCATTAGCACAGCCAGAATATTTTACCTGTATCTTCCATGAAAATGTAAAATAAAATATATTAGAGCCTGATATTCTTCCTTACATTGCTCCCCACTAAACCCCCGTTCTCTGCTAACATCTGTCTTTCGGAATAACACAAATTCATTTCCTATGTGGCTGCATATCAGGTTCACTAAGGATTTTCAAATAGATGCTGTTTTGAGGGTGTCCTTTGCCTAGAAAATCAGCTCTCAGCTTTGTTGGTTATGATTTATCTTCAGTAAACACATGCTGCATGTTAAATCCACGTCCTTAATTATACTTTTCTTCTAAATTACTTTAACACCTTGCATGTTGTTCAAGTCACGTTCGCAGGCTGGTAGTTGCCCACATCGATCAGGAAACACCAGCCTTGATGTGAGATACTTGTTAAGGAAACTCACTCCCAGACCTCCAGCTAGAACATTTTAATGGAATGGGGACACTTTTACTTGTGCTTAGCCCATAACTATAGTATTTTAATACTTCCATTAGTGATCTCATGGCTTGCTTCGTTTCAGTTCATTTTATTCCTCATTTCTAGACAGTGCCTATAACTCTGTGTGTTTCTGGTTTTCCTGAAGGGAGTCATCATTCACTGACGGTGACTTCTGATGAATGGTTTGTTGTACGGTTTCCTTTTACGATGACTATGTGGAGTGTGCGTATTGCCATTATTTCCTTTAAACCATTTTGAAGAGTATTTGCTTGTAAATAGATCAAAGTTGTAAACCCCGAGCTTTCTGAGTTTTGGTGGCATTTATGTTGCTTTTATTTTCCATGTAAGGATTAAAGTAATTACTCCACACTTACCCAGCATAGAAGTGGCACAGAATTTGGAAGCTTGTTAGCATCTCTAACGCTTAGCATTTGTGCCCACCTCATGCATTACGTAAAATGGAAGAAACAGGCAAAGATAAATCACAGATTTTTGCAGCTGATGCACCAGTTGTGTTTGCGATGGAAGACAAAGCAATCTTGATCGCTCTTAAAACGACTGCGCATAGCTGGGTCAGGCATGCGAGTGGGAGCTGACAGAGAGCACTCTTCCCCAGGAGTTGAACTCATTTGTAGCGGTGTCCGTGCTCCGCATCAAGCCACCAGCACACACAGACGCCTTAATCTGGGAGTATCTTTTCAAGGTACTTTCTGCTTTAGTGAGAGACAACTTCTGTTCATCCTCTGATGCTGTCTGCCAGAGGGCAGAATTTTGGACAGTGCTTTTCTCTGGAGATTTTGTGTGTTTTCTCAAATTACTGCTTTCAGGTAGCAGAAAGCAAGATTGTCTGATGAAAGCTCTGAGTCTGCTTTCAGTTGGCAGAAGTGAGATGAGAAGCGGGCAGATTCCCTTTCTGCAAGACAGTCTTGGGAGCCGCTGATCTCTGCACGGCTGAAGCCAACCCAGCGCAAAAGCTGATCTTCCTTCTCGGGTTCCCCCCTCCTGAGGACGTCTCTGCGGTCGGCAGAAGTCTTGGAGGGGAAGATACTCTTCTTGTCTCTCATTCTCTTTTTTTTTAGTACATGGAACGTAATCATCCTTTTTAAAGGAAGATTCATTGTTGTATCTCTAATTATTAAATGCCAGGCAGACATTCTTTTACTGCTAAATTTTCAGAAAGATGCACAAAGACTCTGCAGCTAAATGTAATCCAAACATCAATATTTAAAATATGTAGTGATATTCAGTAGAAAAAATTAATCACATAAAAAAGTATTACATTATTTTCACTTACTGGGCTGCCTGGGAAGTGTCACAGTACCAGAGTATGGTGAAGTATTTTTAAAGGCTGGAGTGAATTGGCTTAATTGCTGCAAACAGGACTTACAGGCCAGGCTGGGCCTGGATCCCGTTCATAGCACAGGAGCAGTCCTGTTCTGTCCTGGGCAAACATTTCACGTGTGGATATTGCTCAGCACTGCAAGACCGTGCCTTTGCCAGGGGAACATGTTTTCTTCTCACACATGAAGGAGCTTCAGTAGTTTAACAGCATCAACACCACGGGGTGCTTGTCATTCAAAGAACCTCCTTCTTAACACTAATAACTAAATAACTTCTCCAAGAGAGGCTGAAATACAGCCTTATCCCTTGCCCTGTGATATGATGGATAGAGGGGCATTTGTTTAAAAAAAATTAAAAAGAGAGAAGGAAAGAACATCCTATGTATGAGCTGCAGCTTTGTTTTGCTCGACAGCATTGCAGATCTGCATAACTGTTGCTCCTGTGGGGGTGGATAGAAGAGCTGTAAGATCTTACCCCATCCCAGTTGCCCATTAACCTGCAAACAAAGTGGAAATATTAATTCCCAATACCCGGTCTTGAAAGGTAAAGAACCCATAAAAGCCAGGCAGAATGAAAATTTCAGTCAGAAATGCCTGCAGCCTCTCTGACCGGGGTCCCACAGACGATGCTCCATGTGATCTCGACATCTTTTGCAGCACTGTCGGAGGCCTGGGAAGCAGCAGCAGCACTGCTATACCACAGTGTATCAGCTCCGCTTTGCACGCCTTAAATGAGGTGTAGGATAATTTGAGCATTATGTATGCAAAATTTCTATCAGCTTTCAGTGGAGATGAGCAGCAAAACAACGTGCTACTGGCATAAATGTAAAGCAAAATTTTATTCACTGGAGAGGGAGAGAAAGATCTCTCCCACATTGTTCTTCCAGGTGATATTTATATAGTGAAAGAGGATTTGCACATGGCAATCCAAACACAGAGATGCCATTAACCCTAGGAAAGAGCAGTAGCCAGGAAAAAGTCTTCCCTTGGATTTACGCATGGTAAATAAGAGAACTGCTACGGGATTTGTCAAAGGCAATATAGAATCTTCCAGGTCGGTGATTTGAACGTGGCCCACCCATTCATTTACAGCTGCATAAGTTCTTCCTCTTAGCAGTGACTCTTGACACAGGTCGTCAGGAACAGTTTTAGCAATTAAGCTTCTACTGAAATACCAAACACTGTGGGGTCTTGAAAACAAAACAAGCACATAGCCCCTTTCCAGCTAGAGAGATTAAGTTTGAAGTCCACTATGAGCTAAAAGCTTCATTCACTCGATTGGCTAAATGTTTAAATCCTAGAGTGTTAAATGCCCCGAGAAAGCAAAGCAAAGCTACTATTAATAATTCTAATGGCTAAAGAGCATATTATTTTCAAGTGGCTTGTTAAACAGCGTGGGGTCTGCCTACAGCTATTGCAATCAGTCATCTTTCACCAGTAGTAGCTAGTGTCTTAATAAGAAACAACAGGCATTCAAGGGAGGTAAAATTGTTCGGACTAAAAGGAAGTTAACAGAAATGATTAACCAACTTGGCTAAAAGCCATTGAACAAGAGGGGAACGCTACTGAAAGGGCAGATCATAAAGCCTCGATGCAAACAGATAAAGCCAGAGAACAAGCTTGTGAGAATGGCTGTTGCAAAGCTGCTTACCTCTGATGAAATTCTTATCAGGAGTTGAAAATGGGAGGAAGGATTTTCTTTCACAATGCACCCGATAATTGCTTAACGAGAATGGGTGCACTTTTCTACTTTCCTTGCCAGACCAAAATTTGTGTCCATTATTCACAAACTAGCAGGAAAAGATTAAATGCTGCTTGTGTCAATGACCAATCCTTGTTCCTTTTTCACCAAATCGCTTTAACCGTTTTAAGGAGAGAGCAAAGGGAGGTGCATCCCAGTGCTTGCTGGCACACGGTCCATGAGCTGGTTGTCTCTTGGCCCTGGGCATCCAGAGGAGCACGGGTCGTGCTCTTCCTCCAGCTGAGCTCTGGGTCATTCTTTCCTCATTTTCCCTTCCCCGTAGCTCTTTTTTCTGTGACACAGCATAATGCTGCCTCCCAGAAATTGGTCATAAGGGTAGCTCTGGCATAGGATTATGAAGCTCAGAGACAAGAAATGGATAAAACAAATCCCAGAAAAGTAATGACATACCAAATATAACATCACAGCCCAGAGGAACCTTGCTAAGAACCAAGCACAGCATCTGAGGAAGGAAGGAGTTACGGTTAGTGCTAATTTATAAATACAAATAACATTGTTATTGGCTTCCAATTACTGCTCTACCCTGAGCCCTCGATCAGCTCTTCCCTGACCTTCCCGGTCCCAAGAGCCGGCGAGCTGAGCCCTCCGGTCGCAGCGGCCCCTGCTCCGCCCCGCCCCGCGCCCTCACCGTCTGTACCGCACCGCACTGCACCACTCCCGCACATCGCTCCGCCCCGCACCGCTCCCGCACCGCTCCCACACCGCACCGCACTGCACCGCGCCTGCACCGCACAGCGTCCGCACCGCACTGCACCCGCACCGCACCGGGCCCGCACCGCTCCACCCCACACCGCGCCGCACCGCACCGCAAGGCACCGCACCGCAACGCGCCCCGCCGGCCTTGCATGCTTCTGTCACCCCACCCCCCAGGGCCCAGGAGCCACCGCTCTGAGTGCCAAAGCTGGACCGTGAGGGCTGCAGTCGAGGCGGGGGGAGTCCCCTGGGGCTGCGGTCTGGTCCATCCGCATGAGAACAGGGAAAGTCAAAAGCACTGAGCGCCCGCGGCCGCTCTTGTTTAGAAAAGTCAATCCCCTTCCCTGCCTACGGCGCTGGGACAATCCCGTGTCACCAGAAACATTAATAAAACCAAACCAAAACAAAAAAAACCCACCCAACATTTTAAGAAAAAAGCATTTTTTACTTTAAAAAAAATCTGAAAAACTATTTGAATTAGATTTGGGTTAGGTTTTACATAACTCCTTTGAATATCTTGGGAGATATTTAAAATAAATTTTTTTCCATCTTCTTTGGGTTTTTCTTTAATTTCTCCTTTCCGCTTGACCCCATACCTCTATAAGGCATAATCAGCTGCGAAATATATGAAGGTGATGACTGAGAAAACTACAGAAAGCAAAAGTTTACCAAAGCTTTGTAGGAAATTTCAAGTATTAAATCAGCTAAAATTAGTAAAACAAAATAGTGTTCAGAAATTTCAGTTCTATTTATTGCCTTCTTTCTGCTCTTCAAAGCCAAAAATCTTTTCTGTGCTTGGCCTCAAATATCTAGCACCCACCAAGAATCCGTGCAGCCAGATGTGGTGGCCACTAGAGTACCCATGGACGGGGCAAGTGAAACCATTTGAAGAAATTGCCCAGAAGTTGTTTAATTAAACAGTTTGCAAAAACCATTACTACAATCACCTTAGACAGACTCCGTTTGTATAAGGTACTCAACCTTGCATGAAGGCTGAGTGAATGAAACCAGTTTGTTTGAAATGATGCCGTGAAAAGCCGAAAATCAGGACTCAAGCTTCCAGGTTTATTAGAAATGTTCTATTAACACAACAGCAGTACAAATGGTTGCCGAATCCCCCAGTGCTCACACACGCATGCGTGCCATCGATGCCATGTGCCTGTGCCCACATGGCACCTTTCTGCCCCGTCCCTGCCCGTGTGCAGTCCTGCCCCAGGCGGGTGCAGTTCCCCCTCCGCACCCCCTGTGCCTCCTCTGCTGGGCTCCACACCTCCCTGGAGGAGCCAGGCCCACCCGTGCCCGTGGCCGCAGCCCCCCTGCACGGCTGGTCCCCGGATGCAGTGACCCGTGGGTGCTGTGCTGCAGCCTCAGCACAGGCATCCCGTGGGCTGTGCCTGCCCACCACCGGTGACAGCAGAGCCATGTGACACCGCAGGGACAGGCGGGGGACCCCCGCCATGGGGTGGTCAGGGGGCTCGCTAGTCCCTGTCTGCGGGGGGGCTGGAGGAGCACCTGCCTGCCTCCCCACCAGCACCAAAACCACAGGGCTGACTTTGTGACCAAAAAGACAGAGTTCCCCAAAATCAGTAGGGCCTCATGACAAAACAGAGACAGGTTTTCTGGGATGCATTTTTTTTTCTCACTTTTGAATTGTTTCTTTAATTTTGAATCTTTTTATAGCCAGTTGGGAACAACTACGTTACCATTTTAGTTTTACTTATGATTTTTTTATTAAGTTGTTTTTATTACATTCCCAGACTACTTTCTATAGAATAACAAAAAAAAAAAAAACCAAACCAAAATCAAAAGCTTCGTTTAAAAAGCAACTCTTAATTTATTATTGTTATCATCACCATTATATTATGATCAGAATTATGATTATCAGCGGCTTGACTAGGGTGAAAAGCATCCTGGATGCCATAGGATGACAAAGACAGATGTTGCAGCTGTTAAAAGATGTACATTGACACATCTGCGGGGAAAAGCACCAACTTGTGAAGAATTTTCCTCTCGCCAATGCTGTGGAAAGAAAAGAGAAAGCATTGTATGAACAAGACAAAGGATGGAAATAGAGAACCAAGAACAAAGAAGAATGAGTGACCAGCAAACTGAAAGTCAGCCCTGCAAATGCCCTGCAACGAGGATATTTTTCTCTCCCAACATACAGAAGTAAATTGTTTTATGCTTTCACAGGTAGGAGTGCCTCCACGGAAGAGCAGTGCTCTAGCACCAAGGTGCCAGCTCTGCTCAGCTGAGGGGCTTTCAGCACTCAGGGGAGCAGGTGAAAATGGATTCCAGGGCAAATCTACAGAAAACTGTATTTGAATAAATGGTCACAAATCTGAGAAGAAAACTATTCATGTTATGGTACAGATGAGCCATCTGCCACATGGATATAACAGAAATATATACCCCTGAAATGTCTGAAACTGGCAAAAACCCCCTCGAGTACTGTGGAAGAATGCTAGCTCTTTTTTGTGTCACCTGCTTCCACTTCCTTCGCTGGGTTGCTAAAGCCCTGACAGAAAAAGAGACAGAGCCTGGGGTTTGCACCTATACTGCTTTGGATTTTAACTCAACCTCTGGCAGAAGCACTGCGGGTTTTGCATGCAGAGTGTCACACAGCCAGCCAGGGTCCGTAGGCAGCTCCTGCTGCCCCGGAGCTTCCCTCAGCATCTCAGCGACCTCTGAGCACAGCTCTGCTGCTGCCGTCCCCAGGGTACCACTGCAAACACGACCGGACAACACCACCTGCCAGCCCAGCAGGGACTCAGCAGGCAGCTTCACGGGGTGTTTATATTAAGTCTTTATTAATCCTGTTCTGTTAAATGACATGCAATACTGGTCAAAAGGAAAAAGAAGTGTGGAAAAGTCTTGAGCAGAAAATATGTATGAGTTGTTCTTGTGCAATGATAAGTGTTTAAACCTACCCCATGCTACACGATGCTCTCTGCTCTGCTTGAGAAAGTCTTTTAAATGCAGTTCATGTTCACTTCAAGCTGAAAATCCAGCACTTCTTTCTGAAGTGAGGTAACCTCCTAAAGCATTGCTGTCTAAAAATGGAAGAGTTTCTCATTGACTGCCACAGTTAATTTGTATAAGTGATTAATGGGAAGCATGCCATGGCCAGACAATATGCATGTTTTCACACTAGTTTCCTCCACCCTTACCTGACGCGTCCTGTTCAGGTTTCCTAGATAGCCAGGTCAGGCTGGGGTCTCTCTGACATGAGTAACAGCACAATTTTCAAGTACTCTACAGGACAGTGAGCACTTCTGGGTGCTTAAAACTATTATAATAAATAGCTGTGCTTATTCTGTCAGCATGAGCAAGGTGAATGCTGCAGCCACCGGAAGCAGAGCTCTCAAACCGTGTCACAAAAGCGGACGCTGGGATCAGAGCTGTTACCCTGGACCCAAGCTGCTGTGCACCCACGCACCCAGTTACCAAGCCCCCGGCAGCAGCAGGCGCATCCACAGCCCCTGCCCGGCGGGTCAGAGGCGTTGCAGGGTAGGCTGTCACTGCATGTCCCCTCTGCTGCTGCCCGGCTCAGACACAACTGCGGTCCTGTCCCAGCGGGGTGACGGGGCACCACATGTGTTCAGGTGGCCACAAGTCCCCGACCTACCGAGCCAGCCTCCCAGAGGAGTGTGATGGAAAACACAAACGGAGAAAACACAGTCAGACATCAAACTACATCCCAGCACCTCTCTGAGCAGATGTGCCAGGTGAAATTCAGTGCTGATAAATGTTAAAAAGATGGACATGCAGGAAACAATCTGAACTGTACAGAGACCCTGATGAGCTGTGAAAACTGATCACTGCCATTCAGGAATGACAACTTGGAGTTATAATAGAAGTAAGAAAATATCAACTCAGTGCTCACGGGTTGCCAAAAAGAAAGTTCCCTGCCAGAAATTGTTAAAAGTAACACTGTGCTATTATGCATCTGACAAGATGAATCCAAAGGTGCCGGTGTCGTTGCTATGCTGCCCTCCAGCTTCACTGAAAGGTCCCATCAGCCGGGGCAGTCCTCAGTGGCTGCAGCGAAGGCAAGCACTGCCCCATCCTTGAGTGGGGCGAGAGGGACGATGAGGGACCGCAGCCTGGGCAGCCTCCGCTCAGACCCTGGGGAGGTGATGGAGCAAACCCTGCTGGCAGCCAGGCCCAGGTGTGTCAGAGGCTTGGGGACAGCCAGCATGGGTTTACCAAGGGCAGGTTATGCCTAAGCAACCTGATAGCTTTCCATGGTGGGACAGCTGGCTCTGCAGACGAGGGGAAACCAGTGAGCAATGAGTATCATTTGTCCTGACTTTAGCAATGCCTCCAGCACAGTCTGCCACGGCACCCCAAAGCCGAAGCAGGGACATACGAACTGGGAGGGTGGAATCCAGGACGGGTAAAACCAGGCTGTACAGCAACCTGATCTGACTTTGACGTTATCCCTGCTTTGAGCAGGCAGTTGGACCAGAGGCCTCCGGATGTCCTTTTCAGCCTAAATTAATCTGTGATTCAAAAAGGGCAACAGAGAATAGAGCTAAATAATGAGTAAATAGAACAGGGCTCCTCAAACTGTAGAAGAGAGGAACGAGTGCAAAGAAGTGCTAGAGGCCTGGAAGAAATAACCGGCATGGAGAAAGCAAATAATTTCCTTGCTCTTTCTTTTGTGCAAGAACTGACAAGACGAAATGAAAATATCAGGTGACAATTCTGAAGAAACAGAAGAAATGTGTAAATAAATGGTGCTTTTTGCTGAGATGGACTGTTACAGAGATCAAAAGTATAGATAACTGAGAAATCAATAAGACAAATTCTCGGAAGAAAACTCCACTGAGAGCCTTTAACCTTAAATGCAGAGAGCGTTCACCTGAGCATAGAGTGGTGGAAAGCAGGAGATTACACCGTGGAATCTCATCTGCTGCTCATCACCCGCCCTGCCCATGAAGGGAGGTGGGCCATGGGGCTGGATGGACCTTCTGTGTCAGGCAGTGCAGACTCGCTCACCATCTGTGCTGCCCTCCAACATCTCCTCCTTTCCATCACCACCTCCTAACCCTGCAGACCCTGGGCTCTTCTTGTCCACCCTGGCTCAGCCTCCCCCCGCAAGGACTGTGGTTGTTTCATCCCAGGGAAATGTTGCTCACTCACTCGCTGGCACCTTGAAGGGATCCTGAACGATTTTGCGATATCCAAGGATGTGATTTTTGAACTGCCCTTGAAACCAGCTGCAACTGTGAATTTGTTTGTGATTCACCTGACGCGTTGACTTTCCAAAAACATGCAGTGTTTCACCATCCCTGGCATTTCAGGCTGCACATTTTGGGGAGAAAAAGCCCACCTCAGCCAGAGCTGCTCGTGGGTATTGAACCCTGGGCAGCAGCAGACAGCCCCTGTTTCTTGAAATGGAGATGGGAAAACAGACACAGAGACAAAACTGGGGGGGATAGTTCTTAAATAATGTGAAAATTCTCCTTTTTTCCCTGCATCTTCTCTCTGCATGGATGTTTTATAATTAATTTGTACTCAGTACAAGTTGGCGATTTTTTTAGGTGACTGGCGTCTGCGAAAATGAGATTTCTTCACTAAACTTCCTTTAATGAAACCACAGTGAGCAAGGGACCTTTCTAATGTGCTGATCTGCACAGTTGGCTTTCAAGCAAAGTGGCCAGCACTTGCACTTCTGCGGTGTGATTGAAGAGCTCAGGTGCACAGGTACAGTGCTGATTATTTGCCTATTAATTAATACTCCAGGCAACACATTTCTTTTAATTATACTACATACAGCAGCTGTTGCCAGCAGCCAAAGGATTTAATATCGAGCACTCTTAGCACTTGTCCTTATTAAGTCACATTTTGAGCCCAAGAACGAGAGGGAATCTTTGTGAGTGGCCGTGAGGAGTCACACTGGGCAGTGGCGGTGAGCGTGGGTTTGCACCGTGCATGTGGTGTGCCGTGACTTAAAAAGAGGTGATTCGGAAGAGGTGCCTGACTTGCCGATGGAATATGGTGAATTGATGGGAAGATCCTTCCGTCGGGTGCTGGGGGATGGAAGCCGTCCCTGCTCCCAAGGTGGAGGCTGATCAGTCCAAGGCAGGCACTGAACGAAGCAGTTTCTGGCAGGGGAGGCACCACTCTGCACATCCAAAAGGCTGGTTTAAAATAGCTGAAAGCTGACGCTGGGCTTTATTTTGCTTCTGCAGCTTTAAATGCATACAAGGCTCTGACACATCAGAGTTTTACAAGTCCACACACGCACACAAGGAAATTCTGTCACTAAACCCGAGGTAAAGGGCAGCTTAGTTCCAAAAAATTAATAGCTATCAGTGGCCTTGACTTCCCTCTCCTTTTATCGCAGCATTTCTGTGATCTCACATCAGGATATACTTTTTTGGTTGGCTGGTTGTGTGGATTTTGCCTGGTGGTAAGATTCTGGGATGGCATCCAAATGGTCTCATGCTGAGACCTCTGCTCCGAGGTTTCCAAGAGAACTGAAGCCCAGATCACATTCCCCATAAAAATCAGCAAGTCTGGGGAGGAAAGACGTACCGCCGGCAAGAGGAGCTGGACACCTCTGGCTCATGGCGTCGTCACAGGTACAACAGGGTCTCCATTACTGTTTCCAAAGCCTGGAAGGGGGAGAAGGGAGGTTATACATCACCTCCCCTCCCACCAGCCCCTCCTGTGGCTGCACGAGTCCAGTACAAGCCACATCTTTGGAGGCTCGAGCTCCCCCCTGCAGTGCTGGGGTCCCCATGGCACCCACCTTGCGCAGGTGCTTTGGGGCCTCTCTGACACAGCTCTGGGCTCCCTACGCAAAGGGCTGGACGACCATGACAGCTCTGTAGAGAAAGCCCTGGGAGGCTGAGGAACCCAGAGCATCACCAACAGAGGCTGATGAAGGAAGGAGGACTTTTCACATATTTCCTTTGCTGGAGATGTCTTTTTGCCATAAACTCCCAGTGTGCCCTTTTTTCAAAAAGCTGTGGCCAAACTCCTCGAAAAAAGGGCTTTATGGAAAGGCAAGAAGGTCCCAACCCTCCTGGACCCGTCCTTCCCACTCCAGACACCAGCTTCTTGGGTGATCACAGGCATAGCCAGGCCCTTTGGGGCTGTTTCTGCAGGTACCCCACATCCTAGGAGACTGCAGCACTACACTGCAGAACCGTGGCCAAGCTACTGCTTTAGGAAGAAAATCTGGGCAAAGTGCAGACACATTTGCCTTTCCTGGAGGAAAAAGCAGCCGTTGGTGCTGCAGCTCCCTGTCAGCAAAGCCCCTGCAAACAGGGGCTGGGAGGGCGGCTGCGGAACAGCCACCGCACTTCTGCAAACAGCATTTAAATGGTGCACGGCACGAGACACCCGTTGAGAACAACCGTTACGGAAGTCACTGTTGCACATGGAGTGCTGGGAGAAAACGGGGCTACACTCATGGCTGTAAATCGGCCGCACTGTACAAACAGCAGCTGAGAGCCCCTCGGTGGTACGACTGACTCAGAACTGCCCTCTGCCTTCATGCAAAGGCTGCCATGGATCTTCAGCCTGAATTATTATTTTAAATGAAACAGAATAACAGAACATCAGTATTTGTTTCCAGTAGGCAAAATCTCTGGCCAAGAGCACTGTGTCTCTCTCTCTTCTGTGACCTTCCAGAAAAATTCAGCATTTTCCTCCCCAGAGAAATAGGCTGACAGGAGGCACGCCTGACAGCGGTGACTGAGAGCAGGCTGCTCCCCCACACTGCTCCTTACAAAAGCCCTGCTGCAGTAATTCCCTGTCCCCGACCCCACTCCAGCCCGAAGCCTTGCGTGCCATGGACACCATGGCTGGTGCTCTCCAAGTGGTCGGAGGTCCTGCGGTGCACTACCTCAAAATGCCCCAGGGAGGCTTTCCCTGCTGAGGGCAGGCAGCTTCCCCCCAGAGGTTACAGGACCCCTCCCAAGCTCCAGGGTAGGGTGGCTGGGGTCAGTCCAGAAGGACCCCACAGCAGCTGGGTGGCAGGCAGTATCCCCACCATGCTGAGCCACCCGTGCTGAAGTTGTGGTCCAGGGAGAGGTCAGACACAAACCACTGCTCCTCCCGGTAGCACAGGGCTACGGGAACCTGCCTCATTCGAAAGAGACCCACCACAGCCGATGGAAGGTGAAGCCGACCCTTCTCTCTGTCTGAAAGCACAAAATGAGGCATAGGGCTGATGTGAGCAGAGAGCTTTGTACTGGCTGCTCTGCACCAGGCTGCAGGCAATCTCCTGGCATGATGTAAAAAGCATCACTGAAGTGACAAGGCACACGAACCGGTTTTGCATAGAAATAAATGTATAATGTTCTGAGGCAGTAATGTGATAGCAGCATCTGTTGTACTCAGCACCTGCAGCTGCAGTGAAGGACACCGCAGCAAGGCATCTCTCTAGAAGACGCTGACACAGGCTGGAGGAGCTCCATCTCTTGTCTTGCTCTGGACTGGACAGGCTGCTGAGATGCTGGCTGGAGCTGGCACCACAGCAGTTCATGCCAAAGTTTGCCTTAGTACATCAGGCAGTGTGCCAAGAACAATCATTACTTCATAATTAGGAGTCTCATTTCGTTTTGGAAATGCCTCTCCACACCTGCAAAATAAAAGTATCCCTAGAATTGCAGAGATGAGTATGATGCAATAAGACATTTGGCACAACCTGCTGCAAACCTTATGACAGCCTTCAGAAAATGCGCTCACTGTGCCACCTCTTCCTGGGCTATTGGGAACAGCTCTGCACGGCGTAACCATTCCTAAAACTACCTTTCCCTCCAGTTAGACAAACTGCTTGGCTGATGTTCTTAGCAGTAAATAGCTTTCTGAGCTGTCTAGTTACTCCAGTGTGCCTCTGTATGAAGACATTAAAGACTTGCTTAGGATGAAAATACATCTCTGATGTGAGTAAGAGAGAAACTCGCTCCCGCTCCCCTCCTGCCCCCAACACATTCCTATACGCTCTGCAAGACCCTGTCAGGATCCCAAAGCAGAGGCCGGCATTACAGCACGGATGAAAGCTCATCTCTGCTGCATGTATGACATTTGCTGCCTTGGGTTCACTAGGTTTGTTCGAGTTGCTCCTGTTTATCAGCAGAGTAGTAGTCCAGTCTTTGTTTCTGTTTATTTTAAAGCAGGCTTCCTCCCCCTGGTGCTGTAAGACATCACAGGCGTGTGAACGTTGCTTTAAGTCTCACAGAAAATGATTTAGCAACACTACAAACACAAACCTCCTGAACATAAGAGCAAGGAAGAGACTTGCAATATGAAATATTCAGGGCAGTACTGGGGGTGCAGCGTTACGGTGCTCTCTGGTGCAGCATGGCCAGTATGGTCACGGGTGTCAGTCAAGCCACTTGTGACCCCAGAGCGACTAGTCGGGGTTCTGCCTGGCCCTGCTGAAGGCCGGCACTGACCCCTGTCACCGAAATTGGGAATAAACTTCTTAACGCCAATGTAGTATTAAGAAGTAGGCATTCTTTATTGCAGCACTGGATGCACGAGGGATCGCTCCACCAAGCGTGCATACTGTCCAGTCTAACAAGTACAGTAATTACACAATTTAATTATGCATATTCATTTTCTAAGTTTCTTCTCATTATTCAATAGTCCCTCATTGGTGTATATTCCCCTCCCTTCGATTTAAAGCCACAGTGTGAATTTAATTCACTGCGCGTGCTCAAGGAGAGTGGGGGGTAGTCCTCTTGGTCCTGAATTAAGTCAGTGGTCGCAATCTCCCCCTGCCGGAGTTACCCTTCGCCCAGTTTCTCCCCCTTTTGGCAGATCTAAGTAGTTCTTCATGGTCTCTTGACCAGGTTAACCATATATCAGTTACGCTTCTGCTTTCCAACAATCACATCCTGCTCACAAGACAAAGGTGCATTGTATAAGCTCCTATGGAGATAAGGCAGGGCCCTACAGTGGATTTCTATAGCAGCATCTTTATATGTACTTGTATTTAATTATTATAACAATTCCCCATTTCTATGTTACGCATCAAACTAAAACTAACCATTTTGGTTACATTTAACTAAAACTACTCATTTTGGTTACACCCCCATGCAGCTGGCTGTAGGGTCTGCACCAGGCTTTTTTTTAAGGTCCAGGCTGAGAGGGAAGGAAAGGTGAGGAGGAGGACACACCGTCACTGTCACTGAGGAGTAAATGCCACGAAGCCACTCCAGGGACCGGGGGAGCTCTGCCTCTCTTGACAGGGCAGCTGAGGGCAGGATGCAGCCCCAAGTACAACAAGGAGGTATGGCTGTCTGCCCATGGAAGGGCAGCTCATTCACTGCAGTACGGAGGTGGCCGGTCTGTCTCCACATACAGAACAGACAGAGCTGGGAAGGAGACACTTGATATACAGGGGAGACTGGGATGCCTGATCTGCATGTGTCCAGTTACAGCTTGATTCACTTGCCTTTCATTTAGCTTCCTCAGTTACAGTCTATTCAGTTTCTTCCTTTATTGACCAGCCCCACTTCCAGGTTAGATCAGTTTTGGCACTCACACTTGTCTCTTTGGCTGCACTCATGCTTCTGAGTCTTCGGAGCTGAATTACAACCATTTTTTCTGGTTGTTTTCCCCCCTCCCATCATCGTGGAAAGTCCCATGACTAGCGGTTACTGTCTGTCACTATTGTGGTGGCAGTCAAGCCCTTACTTACATCTCCATTTCTCCCAACAGCATTTAAGGAAGGCTAGGTAACATTCACAGCGCATTAACCTTAAAGCCTGAAGAGTCTGGATGAATGTGCGTTGGTGGGAGGTGGAGAGGACGTTTCTCAGGACATAAGGGACAGACTTAACCTTTCTCTTCATTCCCTCGAGAGTGGTTGAACATCTGGTAATGCCCCCGGCTGTTGCATCAACTCTGTGTCCACCTTTGGGGGACACAGGTGAAGAGGTTCACTTCCAAACATAACAAAGTTAACAACTTGGTGCTGCTGCAGACAAACGCAGATGCCCCAAATGAAGGTGCATGTTGGTGGCATCAGACATCCACCCGCCAGAAAGTGCGCGGTTGCCCGGGGACCGGGGCTGGCAGAGCAGCAGCTGTCCCTCCCCAGCAGTGGACTGCGGGGTGCCACCTACTTGTACAATGGCGAGCAGCCTGGGCTGCTGTGGTGTCCAGCAGATGGAGGTCCCACTGATAGCAGTGGAGGAGCCTACCTCTGCATGAACCTAACCATTGAGCTGAGCCAGCTCCGAGTGATCCATGAGCCCCTGGGTGCTGCTACCTCTGCATGCTGCTACCTGTGTGCAGCAGAGCCTGGGTGCATGGTCTGGCTGCCAAGGGGCTGGGAGACCGTCTCAGAGGATGGGTCAGGGCGCATCCGTACAAACAGAGCACTGAGTGGTCTGAGCAAGGACCTGAAGGAGGGTCTCCTCTGCTCCTGGCAGCTCTGGCACCACTGTGCTGGCGGTGGCATGGGTACCCAAGTCCGTCTCGTGACTGTGGGGATTGCACAGGGGACAGAGGGTGGCACCTGCGCTCTCTGGAGGAGTGGAGGTCCTGCCAGCTGAGCTATGCCTGGGAGGGGGGAGCCCTGCCAGGCCATGTGCAATGAGCTGGGACCAGCCCCCCCCCGAGGCCGATGTGTTCAGAGTGAGAAGGGCGGAGGTCCCAGCCCCAATCAACAAACAGCACGATTATCTCCTGGCAGTACTCTGCTAACAACAGCTAATTAAAAAGGGTATGGATTATCCATAAATGAAGGAGAATGCCCTATATGCATAAAACCAGTGTGAATCACATCTTCATCACCTCCAGGAGAGCTGACACAGGCCTCTCTGGGACCACACATCAGCTCCTGGCCCTCTCCCGTGCACCACACCCCAGCTGGAGATCACTGCCTCCGCAGTGGAGACACCAGCCCCGTGATCACCGCCGGGCTGTGCCATCCCTCTGCACAGCGAGACACTGGAGCACAAGTCACTGCCCTGAGCAGAGGGAGAAACAATCTCTGGCTGCTGGAGAATAGGTCTGCCGGAGCCTAGCAGCAGTCCCCAAATCAGGGACGTGCAGCCCTCTGCAGGCACCACTGCAAAGGCAGCTGTGCACACTGACACAGCAGCGTCCTCATGGGGCGCTGGGAATTTGGGGATGAAGTTTTAGCATATAAGCAAACAAACAGACCCCAAGAGTAAGAATCCATCAGTAGCCATAGTAATGCAGTTGGCTGCACAGATACATTTTGCAATTTTAAAACAGCATTTGTTTTGTCGTGTTTCTCATCACCATTAGTACATAATAGGACACTGAACACCAGTTTAAATGAATTCATAATGAGCACTGTAGCAAGTCTATTGAACAGGAGATAAACAGGTGATTACTGTGACTCTGCCTTGATGGATGGGGTTGCTCAGTGATTTACGTGCGTTTCCATAACCTTTTATGGAGATACCATAAATCACAGCAGACAGAGTGACCCATTAGAAGCTGTAACCCAAAGAGAAGAGGACTAACTTTAACGGATAAAACTCAAAGGGCTGACAATGCCAGATGCCTGCTGGCACAGATCAGAGAAGATTCATGCAGTGTGAAGATGCGATGTGAAGACTGGAGCCATCAGGACTCTCCTAAGGAAGGAATGTGAAGATGCCACAAGATAAGGGAGAGAAGTAAAGGGCTCAGGATTGGTGCTACAGGGCATGTTTGGGGAGGATAACGGACACAGTCTGGGAAAGGTGCATCCTTCAGGCCTTTTCTCCAGGGCTTGAAGGTAGCAAATAAAAATGAAATGAATACTAAGGAAAGACAGGCAAAGAGCAGGGAGACACTATCTACTTCTACACAAAGGTAGAGGAAATCAGGTGAGTGAGAATTTAGCAATGGAATCTGGAATATCAGAAGGTAAAAGGATGGGAAGTAGCCAGAAATGAATGATTAATTCCTGAGAACAGCAACTGAGTCGATGATAGGGTCAGTGAACAGGGCAGTTGCCTGAGAAGCAGGCGAGGGAGTGCAGGCAGGAAGGAACATGGAAATGATTGTGTACGTCTGCCGAGAGCTGGGGCACCAGGCTGCAGGGACCTGAAATTCTGGAGTGGCATATGAGGGCTGGTACTTTGGGTCGAAGGAACACAATGGAAAAGTTATGATGGCTAGAACACAGTCTGACCTACTAGCATGAAACAAGGTGGTATGAGTAGGAGGTGCTGGGGACAAACCACTCCAAATCAATGTCAGCCATCTGTACCATTTAAAAAAAAATCATTTGTGGTATCTTAAGAAAAGACAGCAGCACATTGCAAGCCAGGAGTCTATAGGAAATACTGTGTAATTAATATGTGCAATATGTATTGTGTAGGACAATAGTTCCAAGAGAGGCACTCCACAATATGTACATCACATTGCAAGGCATCAGAGGAGTCGGGTAAGGCTGCCATTCAACTATGTACTAAGCAGGACAAAGACGAAATAAAGAAAAACATTCCAAAGTACCCTCTAAATACAAAAAACCTTCAATTTCAGACAGCTTAACAGTGTTTCATTGCAATTTCAAAGACACTAAAACATAATCAAAACCACAATTCAACTGTATTAAGAACTAAGAAGAAAGAAGGGGAGTTCCTAGAAAGATACCAGCTGGAGAGCGGATATGAAATGCTGGTAGCGATGAACACTGTGGTACAATACCCAGGGAAGCAGAAACATCAGCTCAGCCATGGTGGCAGGGACGTGCGTCGGGGAACTGTCCTGTGATGGAGAGGAAGGGGACTCAGACCAGGCATAAGGTCACATCATAGAATCATAGAATGCTTTGGGTTGGAAGGGACCTTTAGAGGCCATCCAGTCCAACCCCCCTGCAGTGAGCAGGGACATCTTTAACCAGATCAGGTTGCTCAGAGCCCCGTCCAACCTGACCTGGAATGTTTCTAGGGATGGGGCATCTACCACCTCTCTGGGCAACCTGTTCCGGTGTTTTACCACCCTCATCGTAAAAAATTCCTTCCTTATACCTCGTTTAAATCTAGACTACCTCATCCTACTGGGTGATATTTGTTTCTCATTCAAAATTTTGTAATAAAAACACTGAACTGTTTGCTGTGCTGTAGTGCTCGTCCACTGTCCCTCTGAGGTGCTGAGGTGTTGCTCGTGAGGCTCTGCCAGGGAGGGGTGCTGTTTCTCTGGATATGAGGAATCCTGACAAAGTGGCATGGACGCTTTCCTGCCTCTGGTAAAGAGCAGCACTGGAAACCTGTCAGAGAGGTTTCGGGTAGGTAACCGTGGGACTTTGTTATAGTGCAGGGATGGTGTATGTATGAAGAGAGGCCTTTCTGACACTGAACGCTGTATCACTGTGGGAAACTTCAGAGACGGGGAACAAGTGGCACAAATGATAGCGTGGACCGGTTGCAGGATGTGTGGCATAATCACTGGTCCAAAGAATACGAACCATGTTATTTTGGAAAATAGCATGGGCAGCATGGACAACTTGAAATCATGAAAAGTAACTGGATTGAGTGATCATGCCTTGAATCAGTGTGCCTAAGGCATGACTCATAAAGATATGCTAAGAAATCATGAGTTTCATTGTGCAGGTCTTATCAACACCTGGAATTTTGTATATAATGCTAAAATTTCATGTCTGAGAAAGACAGACTCCCACAGGAATGACAGTGGAGAAGAGCTGTGATTTTAGTCAGTGAATGGCTGGACTTAATCAGCCAGAACGTACGTCACAAAAGAGCTTATGCGACAGTCCCCTGCGAGGAGCAGGGGGGTGAGCTCCCTGGCCAGACTCAGCCTGGATCCGGATCTGCGTCTCAAAGGCACTGGTAGTGCACCTTTCCTGAGCGCAGCAGGGGGTCAGACCAGCAACCTGTGTGCTTTCTTCTGGTTGAATGTCAGTTTTCCTACAGCAGGGTAGGTCCCATACTCCCAGGACCCACCTTGCATTGATTCCTGCAGCACTTCTGACCACAGTTCCCATCCTGTGGTAGGTCCTGCACAAATACAGCTCTAAATAAACATACGGTGCCTGGCTGGAAGAGAAGGGTGATGGCATGGTACAGTCTGACTGCAAGCCACATGCCTAAGCACTTGGAGAGTCAAGGGACCAAGGGGACACCGCGATGCAATGCATCAGCCTGCTGACCCTCATAACTCTGTGAGGCAGAAAAAGGCATTCAAGCAGATACAGAGACAGATAATGAAGTTGCCTCTCAGAGCCTTACGGAATACACGTCCCAAGCTAAGGGATAGAGAATCACAAGAAAGACTGCTTGAAAAGTTGGCAATGTGGTGCTGAAGACTGCTATCATGAGCCATTTGAGATGGGAGCTCGCATCTCACCAGCGAGGGAGTGACAGACAGAGAAGGGACTGGGTGCCAGGAGCCCTCTACATGACGACAGGCAGCGTATGCTTCATATGACAGGGAAACGGGTTCCAGTGCAGTGATTTAAAGAGAGAGATGACACGGAGTAACACAGACATCTTCGCAACAGCTTTCTGACCAGACTCTACTGGCCCAGGGTTGCACGTGTCAAGGCAAGAGAAAGGGATGTTGCAAACATGTGTGAGAGATAAGGAAAGCTTTAGCTAGAACCTGGGCTGCGTGAATGACAACCATCTGATAGAGATGAGTTTGGGTGTGGGAAGGTGAGAGGACAAAGCCGTTCAGCAAGAGGCAGGTCTGGAGCAGAGGGTGCATCCGTGAGTCAGCCAGCATGGATGAATTTGCCACAGATGAGGTCTCACAGGGCTGAGGGCAGAGGGAAAAAAGCTGAACTGAGGACACCGCACCCCAAAAAGTGGATGAGGAGAGGAAAAGTATCCTCCAACAGACCTGTTTAGGAGACAGACCTGTCAGAGGAGAGCAAGGAGGAGGCAGAGCTATAGAAGATGAAGTACCAAAAAAGTTGACATAAAAGAGACTGCCTGACAATCTTCAGGGTGGTTGAATAGTAAAGGGGGACAACAAACAGGAATGGGTTGAAAGATGACAGTGGGTTGTAGGGTCCTATCAGCAAAGTCTGTCTTGACTTTTGTCACCAGATGGAGATGCTCCCCTATAGACAGCTGGTGCCTTACCCATGCCGAGTGTTCAAACACGTCACCCTGCTCTGTCCATGCTCTGGTCTCGTGGAGGAGTTTAAGAATGTCCCTCTCTATTCTTCAGAGAATAATTCTGTATCCTTTACAGATGGCTAGGAGCGCCATGTGTAATGTGTGCTTTAAGTATTTGTTTATTCTTATGTAAGTGGAGCTTTTGATGTAGGTCTATCCATTACTTAGAAGCCAATAAGTTGGAAAAGGATGAAAGAAAGTTAAATGGTCTGTGTCATATCATTCTGTACAGTATTTGTGTATGCTGAATATTTCATTTATTCTGTAACCTGCAGATGGTTTGAAATTGAAAAGCTGGGCTATTCCAGTGGCAGCCCTTTTGTTCTTGGAATGAGCTTGGCTTATTCAAGCAAAGCAAGCGAACACCTGATTAATGGCAACATCTATCTTTAAGGAAAAGGTTGTCATTAGACTGAGCTATTGTGCAATTCTAAAATGTTTTAACATTGTGCTTTACATGACAGGAGCTTGAGTGGGTTTCTTTCTTCTGGTGAGATCAGATCAGGTCTGGGGGATCTTCACTGCCCTCTTGGTGGGGTGCGGGGAGCCCAGGAGCAGCAGCAGTAGGGAGCAGGGAATAGCTGCAAGTGCAGACCCTCCTCACAGCTGAGGACACAGGGCACCATCCAGGGCCCACGAGGACCCCTTGGTGGAAGAAGGGCTGGAGCCAGGGTCCCTGTCTAGGGAACACGCAGGGTGCAGCTTGCCTAGAGAGACACCTGCAAGGGCAGATGGGTGTGATGCTTGGCCTCAAAAGAGTAATCCTCTGGGCTGGAAATGAGAGCGCCTGGTCAGTTAATGAGGGAAGAGAAGCAGCAAGTGAAAGAGAAAATACACCCAGAAGAGGGATGATGGACTGGGCCAGTGTGTAAGAGCATGGGGCCACAGACAGCCCCAGCCCAAGTCCATGACTGCAGCTGGAGTAACGCAGCACTGCCATTTCCAGGGGTAAATCCAGAGCAGCCCCTCCTGTTCAGAGCTGCAATTCGAGGAGCAGGGCCGTCTCACCCTCCTGTCCTGGCCCTGGGAGGTGCAGCTCAGCAGATGCTCGGGGCAGAGGGAGCAGAGCCTGGCTCCCACCTCACATGCAGCACAGCCCATTGCAAACCCTTCCTGAAGGGCTCAGCTTCTCCAGCCTTCCTCTCTAGCCAACAGAACAACTACGACTAGTCCAGGGCAGAGTTTCCAACTTTTTTCATACCACAGCACAACTGGACCATTGTTTCTGCTAAAAATCTCAAAAAAAGTCATTTCTCAGCAGTGTATTCCCTAAACCTGAGCTCCTCCTAGCATGGCTGCGGCAGGGCAGCATCCGTGGGGCAGCAGGTAACTTGCCGCCCGCCCTCAGCAGGGTGCGTGCCGAGGCAGGGGGGTCCTCCGGCGGCAGGTCCCTGCAGGCAGCCCGCAGCCTGCACCCCCGCAAGGCCCTGCCTGCAGCACCCCGAGGGGTGCTGGGGCTTCGAACGGCTGGGCCCCATCCACCACAGCGCTCCCTCTGAGCTGAGTGCTCAGCCTTCAGACTCCGCTTTGGTGTGAAAGTCTTTACTCACCGGAATATTCCTGGAAATCTGCTCTTGTTTCCAAAATACACAGCTTGCCTGAGATTTCCCAGAAAGGCAGGAGGAGAGTGTAGGTTTAAAGAACAAGCTGTACTTTGCTCTTTCCATATGCAAAATGGTTTGTGACCTTGAGAAAAACAATTGAACAGTGGGCATTGAAGATATTTAAAAAACTTTTAATCCTAGTGGAAAAAGTTACATTATAGAGGATGAACAAATGGGCTTTTTTTCCCACAAGTGATTTTTTCTTTATTTGGTTTAAACAAGAAACTTTTTGCTTTCTTATTTTAAGACAACATGCAGAACTTAGCCTTTTTTATTACGGTGATCAGAAATGGAGTTAAAATTCAGCATGAAAGGGCAGAAGATTAATTTTCCACTGAGAGAAATTTGCATATCCCAACGCCTGCTAACCCTACCGAGAGCAGCACAGCCAGTGCAGCACTGACTCCTTGTCCATTGATGGGGGCACTGCTGCCACCCCCAAACACAATCCTGGATGCTGGGGTACGAGCTGTCAGGCAGGAACACAACGAAGAGCACCATTACCCCCATCTACTGCAGGGGTCCTTGTGGAGGGAGGGGCTGGTACCTCCACCTGTGTTGCAAGACATGGCCTCCTCTCTAGCTGGGCCCTTGCACCCTGCGGCAGTCGCGGGGCTGCTGGGGTGGGAGGCGCTCCCGAGGGCTGCTCCCCCTGGCAGCTCATCACTCCTGCAGCAGCACAAGGGGCCAGGCAGAGCCACAGGGAGCGTGTCTGCGTGGGCTGGGACCAACTGCCACGTCCCTTTAGCCTGCTCACATCTGAACCACTGCAGTCTGAATCCAGCTATCTCGCCAGCGTGCACGCAGCATTGCAGAGAAAGTCTCTCCCTGGGCAAGGGGTAGAGTCAGGGATCCCATCTCCACCAGGAATGCTGCCCCGGATGCTGTGCAGAAGCAGGCAGTACTGCCGCTTCTACAGGTGCTTCCCCTGGTTTCACAAACTGACCCAGTGATCAGCTCAATGTCATTTATCTCTGCCCAGCTGAGGAATCCCAGCTTCCAGGAGGCATGTCTGTCAAGAGGCCTAAAATACAGGATTTTGCAGTTAGGTGATGAAAGAGAACAGCGCTACCGCTTCCATCGCCAAGTTTGTGACATCTTCATACCAGAGATGATGTTTCAGTTTGTGAAATGGGCATTTCCTTTCTAAGCAAGAACTCTCATTCTGTCTGTCCTGAAAACCAGTGTTACTCCCAAGGCGTTCCATGTGAGGGGCTGTGGACAGATATGACAAAGTGAGAGGTCAACACTCACAAAGTTTTGCAGTCCAAATAGACCATAATTAGGAGAAGACAGAAAGGAAAGTTGTACAAAATCAAAAGAGGGATGAAAGGAACAAATGGTTTGGAAAAATGTGTATTTGTCTGTCAAAAACTGTCCATTTTGGCTTTCTCACAGCGGTGTGCTGCATTTTCAGGCTTTTTGGAAGCAGTAAGTTTTAAAGAGCTGCTTTAAAATACCGGATTAGTGCAGGAATCTGAACAGAAGAGACTGAGTCAGGGCAGCTGGAGTCCGCACGAGAAGAACCCGAACTGGCAAAGACAGACCTGGTATGTCCATTCTGGTATGTTTATGATAGGGGGAAAAGAGGCTGCAGAAGTTGCATTTTCCACTTCACAGGTTTTATAGGATTTTATCTGTTGGATTTCACTGAGTGGAAAGGACTTGTACATCTTTGATTATTGCAGTTTCTGAGAGACATCTGCTCTAATCTCTTCAGACTCCTATGTTCAGAAGTCTCTTCATAATTTTTTATGCAAGCTGATGAACTTCAGCTAAGAGGAAAGTACACATAAGAGGGACAAAAGTGTCAGCTAGTGGGAGATGGAGTCAGTAGTTTTAGCGGTAATCAGAGAAAAGTGCAGTGGGCACCGTAGGAAGTGGCATAACCCTCTCAATACCATAGATCAGATTTTGCTGGATCAGGTCAAACTGAGAGTTAAGAAAAAAGCCAGAAAACAGCTGTTTCTCACTGGTTTTAACTCCACTGATTTCTGCAGAGGTAGCATTATATTAAGTGAAAATTAAGTAAAGGTGAAGTACAGCCCACAAGAAGCATAACTGCAAAGGGGAACGCTAACCATATGCTGCCTTACCAGCAGTAACCGGCCACAAAGCGCCTGCCCTTCGAGATCTGCACCATGGGGTCGAGGACTTCTCCCTGCTCATTCACTGGCCGGTGCTGAGCTGAACTCGGCAAAAGCAGTACCAACAGACATCACTAATGAAAAGCTAAGCTGTCCTTTAAATCTTATCTGTTGTGCTATAGATATGGAAAAATAAACTTATAAAATAAAATCATTATAAACCAATTTTCCACTGGTGCAGGTTTTTTTCTGTATGGAGAGGAAACTATCTCTAGAGAAGGGAGAAAGAATGTTTAAGTGTTGATTTTAACATGGAGAAAAATGGGATGGCAATTCATTTTCAGAAACACTCCTGGTGGAAGACTGCGTCATAGTCAGACAATAGTTACAACAAAAAGCTGGGCAGAATGCCCACTCATCAGATGCATGCTTTTCTTAGTCTCGAGGGTATGAGCACACAGAGTAGACAGAAGAACAAGATAAAAACTTCTCTATAACCCCATGGCCAGACCATGTCCAAAGGGCATATACCTTTCATCTCCCTGCAGATCCAGAACATCTCACAAAGATAACCATGCTGGTTCCCCAAAGCCCCCCACATCGACGCATCCAGGAGTGGGCTGCGTGCAGGCCAGTGCCATTCGCTGGAAGTCTGTGGACCAGATTGAGCTGTTCGGTGGGCTGCATCTGGCCTGTGGATTATGCATTTGCTGTTCCTGATTTGTATAGTATTTTATTTCATTTTACACTACGTTATTTTGGTCCTGTTTCTGTAGGATATGCTGCATTTAAAAATGTCATGTTTTCATCCCTCAATTTTGGAGTAAGAACAAACTGGAACTGGGATATCTGCTCTAAATGTAAAAGCAAGGCTCATTTAACGTCATGAGATATTTTACTTCTTAGCATATGGTAAACACCCACAGCAGTATACAGCCTTTTTCATCCAGGAGAGAATGCAACTGTTTTACAGACTCCAGTCCTGTTTTAGCTTCTTTCTCCAGACTAATCAGGAGGTACTGCACAGACGCCAAGAGAGCAGTCAAACATCCTCAATTTTTTTGATGTATACATTACATAGCCTAGCTTTTTGCAAACAATTTTGTGGAAATGTAATGGTTTATTTGTACTGTGGCAGCCATGTAAAGCACGGAAAGATGGCATGTGACAGATGAAGCCATCGACCATGCTGTGTGGGAACTAAGTACATTATACTGCTGATTAGTAGAATATCCGCTATTTTCTTTAAACAGGCTGTCACCGAAATCCCAGAGCCGTTTTAATTTCACCAGCACCAGCGAGCATCCCGGCAGGCCGCTCTCCTGGGGCAGGAGCCCTCACAGGGGTGCCGGTTCCTGCCAGCTGCTGCTGCCGACCTGCGCGGTATTTACAGCCCCCGCAGCCTCCCCGGGACCCCGCCGCGGACCCGCGGTGCCGGGAGCCCAGCGCGGGGCCCGGAGTCCCCGGAGCCCCCCGGAGCCGGGGCCCAGACGCCGCCGGAGTCCCCCGGCGCCGGGGCCCGGATCCCCCCAGATCCCGCCGGGGCGGGG
>VYZW01035224.1:0-18588 GCA_013401315.1 Balaeniceps rex | reverse complement strand
GAGCCGGGCGGGCGGTGGGCGCGGCGGCAGGGCTGGCCCTCAGCCCGCGGTGGGGAAGGGGCGCAAAGGGCTGGCGGCGCGCTCGCTGCGGAGCGCTGCTCCCGGGCGCCCGGCCCCTGCCTGGCTCCCAGACGGGCTGTTACAGCAGCCGCTGCCGCTGGCCCAAGGCACGCCGCGGTTTCGTGGGCCGCAGTGTGCTTCCCAGGTCCCTCGGGCACGCCCGCTCTTGCTCCCCGAGCTGCGCCGGGACCTGGTCAGCGCACATCGCTGCTGGTGGAAGCAACTCCCCAAGGCAGAGGCGGCGAGTCCGCTGCTCCAGGTGTATATAAAGCCACAACAAAGACATTTTCCCCTGAGGCAGTCCCCGGTAAAGCCACACTGAGTGGAATGTGGGACGTCTGTGAGCTGCTCTTGGTGTGCAGCTGCGCCAGGAGGAACGGGGGTGTGCCCAAGGTGCTGGGAGCCCCAGGCTGCTTCCCTCCCTCTGCCCTGCTCCCGCTGAGGAACGGCCAGGCGTTTCGTGAAGAGAGGACACGTAAAAAATGACTGTTTAACATCTGTAAATGACCTGCAGAAGGTGAGGCAGTGCAAGTTCATCCATTCTGCAGATGGCACCAAACTGGGAGACCAATACATAGGCCACTGCCTGGCTGGGGCAAGCCCAGGGGAGGCTGCGGTGGGGTCGGCCATGAGGGATGGCCCCAGGCGAGGCAGGAGCTGGCAGCTGCTGTCCTGCACTGCGACGGGTTTTCAGGGAGACTGGGGCACACACCAAAGCTGGAGCAGCTTGGGCTGGACGTGGGGCGAAACCTTTTATCCCCGGCCAGTGGAGTGGGACCTGGAGAGGCTGTGGGATGTCTGTCTGTGGAAGTTTTTGAGAGCCAACGGGGTAAAGCCCTGAGCAATCTGGTCTGAGCCCAGAGCTGGCCTCGCACTGATCAGGGGCTGGGGCAGAGACCCCCAAGGTCCTTTCCCAGGCCTTGATCGCATGATCCTACCACCCAAGATACTTTGCCATTGTTTAATGACATGCCCCATATAGAAAAAGATTCAAGAAGCTTTTGCTCATGAAGAGACCACTGCACCCCTGAAGAATCTCTGCTTCTGCAAGGCAAACACTAAGGGCCTCTGAGCCACCGATCTGATTATACAGAGAACAGCACCAGAGTAAAAAGGCTAAAAGCAAAGGTTTGGTGCTACTTAATCTTGCTGTAAGAAAGCAGAATGTGTGCCTTCAAGTAACTCGGAAATCATCACTTTTTTACAAACCTCAAAAGGGTTGTTCCTCAGTGTTTAATTAGTGAATCCTTGAGGTTGGAGAGGTCTTGGCACCGTTGTGTAGACAGGCAGTTGTGCAGCCTGGCTGGCACCCCCTGCCCAGAGGCAGAGGTCGGATCAGTGCCATTGCAGCCCACTACTGCAGCGAGGAGCCGTGTCTCCTGGGCCACCAGGCTGGTCCCCTTCAGTGCTCCCCAGCCCCTGCACGCTCACTGATTCCCATTGCCCTCTTCATGCTGCACGACACTCCACCAGCCACAGCTCAAAGCCATCTCTGACCCAGAAAAGGTGGGTCCCAGCTCCATCCTGCCTTGTTAGGGCCTTGAAAAGTCTGCTCTCCCATGAGGAGTGTTCATTTGCTGTGGGGACCACAGCCCTCCCCCAGGACTGGGGAGGGCTACAGAGTATTTTTTGAGGAAATCAATATTCTTTTGCTACCTCTTGCTGCATGCCACCAGCAAAGAGATGCTAACAGAGACTGAAGCTACACAGACTCTTAGCTTCTCGCTTTATAGACCGTTAACTTTAAAGACGCTGTCCAGACTGCCTGTTCCAGTTGAAGAGTCTGTCTGATTATCTTTCCAGGTAAATTAATGCCTGACATATTTCTTTACTAGATTTTGAAGGGACTAATAAATTAATTTAGTAGGCAATTTCTTCATTTAATACTGCAGTTTAAACCAACAGACAACAGCAGAAAACTGGTTTATTGAAACTTGCTCATCGCCATATAGCCGGTTTCATGGTGCCGGTACCTGTAAATCCTCACTGAACAAGGTTGAGTGATGCTTCTCAGCTGGAGTCTGCAAAATTTATGAATACCACCCCCAGAAGACAAACATAGCTTTTGCACACTGCTGCTTTTGTGCACAACCGGCTGCAGCCTCCAAAGCAGCTCGGCAAGGGCTGAGAGCCCTCTGCCCTTCGCCCCAGCTCCAGCAGCCCTGCTTTCTGGGGTGCAGACCAGGCACAGCCGCCCCTCCCCAGGCACTGCCAGAGACCTGCAGCCTAGGGGGGCTGGCCGGCCCCCTGGGGGTGTGGGGGGTGGGCTGGGCTGCTGCACGGTGAGAGCTGGTGGCATGTGTGGCGTCACCCTTTCTAAACTTATGCTCTGGACGAAGGGATCAGCAAGACGGTGGTATTGCAAGTCAAACCATAATTTCCCATTAGATGTTAAAAACTATTTAATAGTTCTTAAAATACTTCTCCTTAGTTCAAAAGTAGACAAAGTAGATATTTTATATGTCAGGAAAGACATTTCCTTTTTCCCAGTGGAGATGTTATTTGTACCTTCTAAACACCAAAGCTATTAACAATAAACAATTCAATGCAAATAGGAGGTATTTATAAGCAGGGAGGTGCTCATGGGAATGAAATTATGGACACAGAGAGTCTCTTATTTCTACTCTTAAAATAGTCTCCATTTTATGCATATTAAAAATTATTACTAAAACTATTTCTGACGTTGTTACAATCCCTGGTACAGATTGAGCAGGAAGGAGCCTCCAGGCTCTGCTGTGCAACACGGCCTCCCACCCACGAGCCGTGTCTGCTGGCAGCCAGCGCACCCAGCGCATCGCGGGAGCGGGAGGGCACCATGCCTCACGCAGCCAGAACCAAACCGCCTCCTGCAACAGCCCCGCCGGCAGTACGGCCAGCCAAACTGGGCTGCCGGGGGCTCGGTCCTCCGGCTTCTCAAGGGCTGCATCTAAACCAGCTGTCTCTGGCATGCTTGCAATGCTTATCACAGCTCAACATGCCTTCGGAAGCCAGTGAACACGTTTATTCTCTTGTAGTTTCATGGATATTTCATGTTAAACCACGACAGTCTCAATTGTAATAACAGTAATTTATTCCATTATTTACCTTTCAGTAAATCAGATATGGGACAGCACCTCTGCTGCTCTGTGTTATGTCTGTTACTATACTCCACGCGTGCCAGAATCTACAAAATTTATTACTATCCTCATGCATCTGTGAAGACACCAAAAGACCAACACACAGAACAATTTTTAACCTATAAGCTATGATTTTAAAATGCTCATTTCATACCAAGGAAATGAGTTTTAAGATGCCATTGAAACTTGCTGACAAAATTGAATCCTTGCAGATAAACCGTTAAAATGCACCAGAAAGAAATGCTTCCAGGCAAGGATTTCATTTGGTTTCTTTGAATTGGGTTCTGGATGATGTTTTTGGAGGGAGGAACAGGAAAAGAGAGGAAAATGAGTATTCTGATGAAATACCTTGATTAGCCATCAGTGTTTGGAAGAAAAACCAAACAAACGTAAATTTGAAAGAATCACCTTTCAGTACAATTGCTAGTAATAATGATATTTCCCAGGTGACCAGCACTACATTCCCCCTTATCCTGGCCCTGGGCAGCATTTGGGTTAGGCAGGTCTTGCTGCCGGGCATCAGGGTGCCCACAGGCTGGGCAGGCAGAGCTCCCCAGCCACGCAGGTGGGGATGTGGCAAGCTGGACCCTGGCTGCGGGACATCTGCATTGCATTGTAATAAAATGTCACTCACTCTGATCTTCATGGCTTGTCTTGCCACACCACCACCATGCCAGCCGCCTTTTGGAGACTAGAGGTGTCCAAGAAACACTCCCTGGGGACATTTATTGAAGGTCAGACAGTGCTCTTCAGGCTCATCTTCAGCTTTCATTGGCATTTCAGGCTGGAAAGGGCACAGCGTGGACAGCACAACGTGTCTCCTGGCTGCAGGGATCCTTCTGGGCACAAAGGGCAACCTCAAAGCTCAGCGCCCCAGCAAAAGGCTTGCGAGGGACTGGCACGCTGTACCCCTGCATGGGTGTCCAGCAAGGTGGGGAGGGGGATTATCTTGGTCAGCGATAGTCCTGTCAGCTTGTCATTAAAGAGTTTACTGTCCTTTCATCCCTTATGCTGCACGCTGATTCAGTGATTAAAGTGCTATGGGATCAGCAGAGCTGCCCTCTGGCCCCATCTCTGCCACTAACCTGCCAAGTGATTTTTGCACAAGTCATACCATTTTTATGGGCTTGCATTTTAATCAAACAAGGTTAAAGCAGCAGACCTCCACTGCCATGCACTCTGCGAGCCCTGGAGGAAGAACACTCGTTGTCTGAAAGACACAAATGCTCCAAAGTATGTGCACAAAACACTAGTAAATATTTTAATAAGGTATTAACAGTTGACTTAAAAGGCATTGTACTAATCTACAAAAAGCAAGACAGATATGTCTACTTACACATAGGATTCTAGTCTCTTAATAGTCCTGTAATTTTCAGCTGAAGCCTATTTCCAGAGGATTATCAGTTGTCTCTCATGGGCATTGTTTGTAGAAAGTTCCCAGGAATACGGTGAATATTTCAGCAGAGCTTGAATTATACAGGCTTATATATTGTCATCTGTAGAGGAGCAACTGGTTTATGAGCATGCATCACTTGAAAAATTGTATGTACGTGTTTTAAATTCTGGGTCATTACATCAGTATCTTCCATGAGCCTTAAATGTTTGTAAACAACTTATTTAGTACTGACTCTGCATTTAATACAAATGTTCTTCTTGTTGTCTGTACCAGGAGTAACAGAACATAAATTCTTATAACAAAATACAAATTTTGGACATATCATATATCCTTAATCTTCATATATTAAAATATTTTGTAACTTAAATTCTATAAATTATTTATTACACAAAATAAAATTTAAAAAGAAAACATGGATCAAAGCACAGAATATATGAAATCAAGCATTTCATATATGTTTCAGTTCATGAAAACCTACCGGTTCTCTCCTCATTTCCTTAGGATATTACACAGAACCATAAAAGCGCTGGTTGGAAGGGACGCTGGCCCAGGGCTGTCATCAGCTGTCGATCAGGCGAGACGTGGCTTTGTCCAGCCTAAAACCTCCAGGGGTGGGGACTCAACTGCCTCCCTGGTGCCTGTCCCAGCACTGCCTGGCTCTCCTGGTGGAGAAGAATTCCTGGTGCCAACAGCGGACCCAGGCTGTGCTCAGACCATCCCTTCACCTTCTCGTAGCCAGGCTCAACAAGCCTCCAGCTCTCCCCTTGGCCTCAGGACCAGGGTGCCTCACCATCATGGCAGCTTCTGCGGGATCCACTCCAGTATCTCCACATCCCTCTTGAACCGTGGACCTGAAATTCAATGCTGTTCCCCAGGTGTCCTTGCCTGCTCTGAGCAGAGGAGATGACAACATCCCTTGCGTAGCTGGCCACGCTCCTCCTCATGCTGCTCAGCAGCTGTTTTTCCTATTTGTGGGTAAATGCCCCCTTGGCTCTTATCTAACCTGGCACCCACCAGTACCTCCAGACCTTGTGCAGCAGTTACTTCCCAGCCTGTGCCAATGCATGCGCTGAGCCTTCTGCAGGGGCAGGACTTAGCCCTTCTCCTTCTTGAACTTAAACACTTCTTTTAGCTCAGAAATTTCTTCATGGTCCCTTTGTACTGAAGCTCTGCTAGGTTTTATGCCACCCGTTCTCCTAATTTAGTATCGCCTACAGTTTTCCCAAGGGTGCGCTTTGTCTCCTCATCCAAGATGCGACAAAGATGTGAAACCCCACTGGCCCCAGCATCAGCTCCAGTCACTACTGGATGGTCACCCCATGAGCCCAGCCAGTTCCCATTGCACCCAACAGTTGGTCCATCCAAACCAGCCTAGCCCATATCTCCTCAGCTCCTGCCTGAGAGTGTGGTGGGAGATGGTGCTGAGGTCCCCACTCGGCCCAGGCGCATGGGCCCCCTGCTCTTCCCTGCCCTACAGACCCATTACTCCTGCCAGAGAAAGCCATCAGGCTGCCCAAGCAGCATCTGCCTTGGGAAACATATTGACCGGTCCCGATTGATTTCTTGTCCTTTGGATGTTTGGAAACAGATGCCAGGGACATGCTCCGTGGTCATTCCAGGACTGAGGTGAGGTTGATCACCCCATCGCTCCTCCTTCTTAAAGATTAAGGCCATATCACTATTTTCCAGTCACAGTCCTCTCCCAGTCACCACGATTTTTCACAGGTGATACACAGCAGCTCCCAGTCACATTGACCAAGCCTTTTGGCATCCTCTGTCAGTCCCCACCAGCCCCCAGATGTGTACAAACCCTGTTCTTCCAAGCAGCTCCCAAACTGTCACTGTCCATTGTCCCTTTCCCAACGGCTTTTACACTGGCTTTGTCTACAAAGACTTGAAAAACACGTCTCAAGTCCAAATGATTTGAAACACGGTTTTCACACTTGGTTTATTGAAGGTTTGGGGAGTTTGAGTTATGCTGACGTTAGGCCTGAAGCTGTGCTCTGCTAAAGCATGGGTCCAGTACCTGACACCATCGCATGTGGGAGTACAGCAACTACAGCCAGGGACAGGCTCGCAGAAGATGCACGCCAGTGACGAGTCAGCCGGTAACTTGTTTAGAAGCTGAGCTGACCTCGCATTAAAACAGACTCACCTCTCCAGTGACATTCGGCACGGATGGGTTTTCTTGCTGAGTAAATCACAAGCGGGAAGCATGAGCAAGGACGCTCTTTGGAAGCTCGCCCAGGTTGCAATTAGCTGCATGCCCGGATGTGTGACGCACCTGGCTCCTCTCTCCAGCCCCCACAGCCCCCACTGGCACCCCCAAACCCTCCCAGCCAGAGGCAGGAGCGCTGCCGGCATCGGGAACGTTGGATCTCCTGTCCCGCACCCGCCAGCATCCTTGCTGCCCTCGCCTCCCCCTGAGCCATACGTGCCAGCAGCTGAACCTAAAGCTGTCAGCGGAGGCCAGCCAAAATGCACAAAAGTGAATGTATTTTCCCTTTCTTTGCAAAAATTCAGAAAGTCTGCTGCATATCACGAGTGCCACCTACTGACGCTTTCCCCGTCTCTCCGGTACCCAGTTCTGCCCAGGCCGGGCGCAGCAGGAGCGCATCCACCCGCCCTGCCCCTCGCACCGCCGGCTTGCCACGCACGGAGAACGGCACCTGCCTTGCAAGTGGCCCGGCCGCTGCTGTCTCTAAAAGCCAGGCACAGATGAGGAGGACAAACCTGCCTCTGAACAGTACGCCGCACTGTTGGAAGCAGGGAGCGCAGCCCCTGCGTACCAGGCGGCCAGGAAGGACAAACCAGCCTCCACTTTCCCAAGACTATTGCAATAGACAAAGCCAGGTCATCTCACAGCTTCGCTGCTGAAGCCTGTGCTAACAAAAGGTTTTCCGCTGCCATTGCAGTGTATCCTTTTGTTCCAGAAGGTCACTTTGTCCTACAGAGCAGCCAGTTGCCAGCAATGCGCTTGCCCAGCAGTGACTGCGTGGCTGGCCAGGCTCCAGGGGTGGCATCTGTTTTCAGCTGGACCCTGCACCCATGAAGTGACCCCTCGAGACCCGGACAGCTCTGAGCAGCGGTGGCATTCCTCCTGCGAAAGCAGACTCCTCTGTAGCTACCTCCTGCCCTTCGTGACTCAGCCTGCCCTGTCCCTGATGCCACACTTCTTACAGTGTGGATACCGAAAGGAGTCACCTACTCAAACTGAGTAACCTCAGCTGGTTGCCCTCACACTAGGAAACTTGGTCATAGGTGCAGAAAGATCATCTTAACGTCACCGTACAGCATAAGCAATAACCAGGGGAGCACAGGGGAAGATCACGGGGAAGCAGAACAACTTGCTGGAAGCTGGCTGTGCAGAAAATCACAGCTCCCTGGCACCTTGTGACAAGCTGAGTGGCAGAACTTTACTTCAGGTCCTTGCTGGACTGAAAATGAGATCCAAAACATTTACCTTGTTTTCTTCTGCAATCTGTGCTCCTAACAGCTTCTGGTTCATTGATTTCAGCTGGGGCTTGAAAAGGAATCAAGGTCTCGGAGGCATGGGGGCTTCCAGGCTGGCAGGGAAGGGTTGCTGGGCTGAGAGCAAGGCAGGCAAGGGCAGAGGGGCACAGGGAGTTTTCCCCTCATGCTCCAGCAAAAGCAACTCCTACACCCCGTTCAGAGGAGCCACTCTCCCAGAACAGCCGCCTCCGTGAGGATGCCTTCCCCACCTCCGCGGACCAGATGCACCACACTGGCACTGTGAGCACAGAAAGTGGCACGAGAAACGTTTAATGGGGCTTTATCCCATGGGCTTGAGCAGCATCCTGCTCCTCCCTGATCAGAGACGTCTCCTTTCAGCAATGCCCTGTGATGAAGGCTGCTGCCCCACAGCCCCATCATGAAGGTGACTGATATGGGGATAAACCATGTTTAGCAATACTAAGGCATTTGTTCTCCCAAAAGCATATGAAACGAACCACAACTTGCACGGCTACACATCCCCCGTGGCACTGCCCTCCAGCGTGCAGCTGGCAGCTGCCTACACACCTACTGCCAGACACCGCCAAAACAACCTTTACTTACTACAGTAGTAAGAGTCTAGCAGTTGTAACTGTAAAATTCAACCCTTTCGTCTACAGAAATAAAACTGAAAGAGGATATTTAAATTGTAAATAGGAAGGAGAACGAAGAGAAAGCGATGAAATAAGTAGCAAGTACTACTTTGTAAATGTTGGATACCGAAAGGTCAGTTCCTTTAAAAAAGATATTACAGTATGAAAGTACCAATGTGTCATTTATTTTCCACATACTCAGTGTTTAACTGAATAATTCTACTGCCAGTTGCTAAAATGATGGTATGCAAATGAAAAATATGTGTACATGTCCAGTCCATGATCAATAGGTCTTTGTACTTCTGTGGAGGCAATGATGGAATGAGTATTAAAAAGGCAAAACCTGTTGTGAACCCCTCTGATAGACATATCCGTACCAGTTAGATAATCATAGCTGCAATGCCATTAAGGAGTGTTTTGTGTTTCAATTTACAGAAGTATAACTGAAAGACAAGATGGCAACTCTCTGTTGCAGATGGAGTGAGAGAGAAGCAAAAATGTACTTTATCGATATAAAACAGTGAGTTAACAACATTCAGTGGTAAACGTGACAGTGGTTTAACAAGATTCAATGGCAAGGTGCACTTGATTATTTACTGCATAGAGGACAGGGTCAGACAAAACTGTCAGGGGGACCCTCCCGTTGAGTCATGAGGTTCAGAAAGGACCCCCTTGCTTTCTAAAACCCTTCTCAGAGAGGAGTCTAGGTGCGGCTGGATCCAATCCTAGCCCCAGACTTGGTCAACGGTTTATGTCTAAAGGATTAAATCTGCGCAATCAATCCTGTATATCAATAGCTAAGATTTCAAAGTTTAGCATGCTACTAGTCACTTACCGAGGATCTGTTGCAGCAAGGAATCTCTCAACCTCGAGCAGTAACATTGAGAGGCGTTCCTGCTCAAGGGGAGATCCTGGCGTGCAGCCCGCTGCCATGCAGGAGGGCTCGAAGGGCTCTTGGGCTGCTCACTATTTATGGGGGTAGGATGATTGACAGTCATATTTGCATACCGGCCACAGATTTTAGTTTCTTCACTGTGATTAGGTGGGCGCAGTGCACAGTAGCCCTTGGCTATTGTTGTTACCTGTCTCCCGAATCCACTTTGAGCTGATGCAGCCATCGTGACCAAACACATCCACTGGTGGTTATTGCCTGAGCAGGGTTACGGGGGATAAAGGTCGGGGGGGGGCACAGAGAGCACACCGTCACACTCTCAGAGCACTGGCAAAACTCATCCAATTCCAATTTTCAAAAGAGAACATTCTGCCTCTGCAGAAGAAATCCATTTAGAAGTTTGGAAACACTTTTTTCTTGATTTTCACATCTCTCTTGTTATGTCAGGAAACTAAAATCCATTTTGGTGGTATGTATTCCACATAGACTTCCAAAAGCTGAGTATTGTGCAAGATTAATGCCCTGGAATGAAAACATTCAACCCTGGAGGTATTTAAAGGATGGGTAGACAAAATGCTTAGGGACATGGTTTAGTAGTGGATAGGTACGGTTGGACTCGATGATCTTAAAGGTCTTTTCCAACCAAATGATTCTATGATTCTATAATTTACATTCAAAAAGCCCCCACAGTACTGCCCAAGGAATACATCAGTTAGTTAGAGATTTCTTGCTGTATTTGGGCTCTCAAATGTGCAACATTCAAGGCAAAAATACCAGGAGAAAGTACAATTTCCATATAAACATACAGCCTGCATAACAGGGTTACCATAACACGTTTACTTTAACAGAAGTAAGTTTGGATAGTGAAAGACAATAGCTATTTTCAAGTCACTGGATTTATAAACAATTTATAACAAATTTATCAAGCCTAATATATCGACACATTTCGATTTGCGTATGGGACATCTCAATAAAACATATAAAAGATACATCCAAACCCAGGTTTGTCGTTGCGGTGCCAACTGATAATTAGCAAAACTATTGCAGTTCTCTCTTACTGAAAATACAGGTGCAGCACTAGTTAGCATTACCCTGCGCATGTTTGGGAGATGGACAGATAGATAGATTATTTGATTCTCACCTTTGCCCTGAATGGGTCACCACAAAAGCATGACTGAATCAAACCAAGCTTTTTTCTCAGAGCAAATGCCACACTTCTGACATTGGCCACTCCGTCCCATTCTCCACTTCCCCAATGCAATTTAAAGCAAGCCCTGGCTTCTGTCCTTCAGTTTTAAACAGGAACATGCACTTCAATGTTGTGTGTTTGTAGGTTGTAGTCCACTGGCCTCACCCCTGCAACGTATAAATGAGGAAAAGTCTGCTGAAATTCATGTGGCTGGGATTCATTCCTAAAAGCAGCTCCATCCTTGCCCACTGACTTCAGAACATCTCTATCTGAGACTCCTCAGATTTTGTAACCAAGCTGTTTCTGAGCAAGAGACGGCACGTAGAGGATGTGCTGTACCTACAAAATCCAGCCCCAGTGAACACAACAGGTTAGTGAACTCGCTCAAATTATGGGTACCTCTACATTTTCAGGTATCACAGTGACAAAACAAAACCCAACTATTTTATTGCTAGTACCCTACACTGCCTGAAATCTACTCCATTTCCATACATGTTATTTCTAGCAAAATATGTCACTTAAAATTCCTAATTGGATTATCCAATATGTGGCACAGAGCTAGTGAAAACTTGTTGTTAAGGAAATTTGACAAGGTTTCCATTCAACAGAGAAGTTTAAATTGATTCCTTATATTCCCCACTCCCCCCAAATTCAAATGGATTTCATAATCCTATTATCACCAATAAAATTGCCAAGTAATTTTAAATAAAATTACTGTAACTACAAAAAAAAATCCTGAGATTTATCCTTTTTTCCAAAAATATTAATCTAGATTCCAAACACTATATGCATGCAAATAAGATTTTTAAACTCGGCTTTGAACAGTGCATGAGGAGGTAGAAGCTGAACGGAATGGCAAGAAGCATCTGGAAGGAACAGGACTGTCAGATTTGGGCTCCAAAAGAAATGTTCGAGGTCAGGTGTTGCCAAACACCAAGAACTGAAGGACGCCCCGGAGCAGTGCACTGAGCGTCATCCTTGAGAGCAGCGGGTGCAACTTCTTGGCGTCCCAGAGCACGAGGCATGGCGGGACTGGGGGGGACCACCGGCCGCCGCTCCTGCCACCCTGCGCCAAAGCGGTGCTCAGGCGGCAGGCAGCATGTCCTGCATAGCGCTGGGCAGCAGCCGCAGGCAGAGGCTGTGCCGGCAGGGCTCGGCTGCCCGCTGTGGCCACACCGTCTGCAGGGCGTGCGGCTCTGGGGAGGATGAGCACCGGGGCAAGGAGGGGCAAACCGCAGAGCCAGCATTGGGCCCCATGTCATGGGGAGTGCCATCAGTCACAGCACGGGAGCTCACACACACCGCTGGTACATCGAGAACAGGCTTATCTTCAGTTACCAGTCTTTTCTCCAAATCCATTATTTTCATATATCTCGGAAAAGTTTGCGTGTGGGAAATGAAAAAAAATTGCCTAATGAATGTAATGGACTGAACTAATCTCTGCTGTAGCTTTCATGAAGTCTACATTTCCATCAGGCAATAATAAGCCCCATTTTGCCTAATATTAGCCTATTGTATAACTTTACAAAATAATTATGCCTTCCAAGCCATCTGAACAGCAGTGTATTGACAGCCAGCCAAACAAATGCGCATGAAAGCAGACAGACATGTAAACACATCCTTAATATGTTAAAAAATAGGAAGAAAGAGGTCAGCTAAAGCCTACTTTTGCACAACATAAAAAAATACACTCTGGATTTGGTTCAGAAAAAGTTTTGAGGAAGTCTTACCTTCACTTTTTTCATTAATCTGAATTTTTTGGTCCTTTTGAGGATCTATGTGAATTGCCTTAAAAGCCAAGGTGAGTTTGCTTCTTCAGTCTTCCTGATGCTGAAGGGAGGGAAAAGAACATAAGAAGCAGATTTGCTCAGGAAAAAATACTCGTATAGTATTTCGGTGAAACTTTGCAGTCCTGTGAGCCGCGTGTTCAGGTTTCTGGGCATGGCTCACATCCAACCTGCCAGCCGAACAGGCGCTGGAGGAGCACGTGCGTCAGGACCGGGCAGGGAGCACACCCCAAAAGCCTGGCACCAGCCGCTGCAAGGGCCTTGTGGCACCAGGTTCAGAGAGCAGAAATCCAGAGGATGCTTCAGGAGGTCATCCAGCCTACGTCCACCCTCCTGTCCTGAGACAGGACCAGCAGCACCGAGACCCTCAGAGGAGGCACCAGCCATCTGCCAGATCATCTCAGAGTACTTGGTGCACACCAAAGTGCCTTAAATCTCTTAAACAAACTGTAGACAAAAACGCATCAACACTTCATTTTACATTATTTTCAGTAGAAGATATTATGTTTTCTATGTTTGACCTAGTTGTAAATTCAGAAAACTTACGCTATTATTGCTTTCTCAGAGAGCAAATTATATCTAATAAATTTGTATTATAAACAAAGCAAGTAAGCTGACTGCTGGGGAACTGAATTTTAGAAAGAGTTACCTTCTAATATTGTTCATGTTGGAGTTTTTTCTTTGTACTGGCTCTGCAAACTCTTCAAAGGGAAGTTACTATTTTAAGGGTTCTCCTTCTCACCTTTTTTGTCCCCATGTTATCCATGAATGAACTACAAACACTTGTTAATTAGTGAGTTTATTTAATGAAACTTCAGGGCACACTGCCCACAAGACGCTATTGGCAGCTAGCATTTCGGATGGTCACTATCGATTCTGTGAAAGCCATTTTCAGTTGCCTCTGGAAACAGTTGCAGAAGCAATGCTCTTAAGCACACATTTGTGGGAGTGTATGATTTATACATGGGACATGGATCCACAAAGTTAGAAGGATTCCAGAAAGCTAATAAAAAAATCTGGAAAAGATTACCCAAGGACAGGACCATTTCAATAGAAACCCATTTGCAGCATGCAACTCAAAGTGCATTTTCTGTGAGCAAAGACACTGGAAAGAAAACAAATTCAGCTTCTTTACAAAGATTCTCACACACAAACCACGACAATTATTCTACCTGAGAAAATTCAGCAGTAGCTCTAAGCGCAGAACGAGCTGTCCCCTAAGAGTGGCTGCTGCTGCTTTACTACAGCTCGCTTAGTTCACAAGAAGTTTGGTCTTGCTGCAAGTTGATAGAACAGGAGTTGCTAGAAATCTCTCAGCAAAATATCCCCATATAAAAAAAAAATTGATTGTAGAATATCTAGATTTTTGCATTTTAAAAGTTTAATTACTTCCCTAATTTCCTATCTTCTTCAACTTTGCGGTGTGCCACATTCTTGTGCTCTACTGTTTACAGTGATCCTTGAAGGAATGGAAAAAACATTTGTTTCTTGAAAGCAATTACGAATCAGGTCTTCCCTTGCTTCAGTCTGCTGTCTGCTGAGCACCGAGCAGTAACATTCAACATTATCCTCCAATCCACCAGGCTACCAGTTTAAATACATCCCTGAAGTTGGCAAAAGTTAAACACAGTATTTCAGTTTCCTAAATTAGCACAGCTATATTTTAATTAGACATCTCAAGGGTTCTTCTACTCTAGTTCCTGAGAGCACTGCAAAAGCTGAACTTGCTCTGGGGAGAGGAGGAAGGACCAAGCTGTTGTCCGAAAAGCGGATTCTTTACCCGGTGTGCAATCAGGCAATTCTCACACCCTCAGGAAAGATATTGCTTTATTGCATTTCTGCGCAATGCAGAAGGTGGGTGCTAGGTGGTAATTCCACAAAGCTAGCACACCCACAAAAAGTTTCTACAGTAACTTATACATGCCGTTACATCGTATACAGCTGTCTAATACATATTCATTAAACTACCTTATCATTTTCTTTTTCCATTGGCCTATATCTTCTCTGCTTCGATTTAAAGCTACGGTGTGATTTTAATTCACTGCACATGCTCAAAGAGAGTGGTGGGGGATAGTCCTCTTGGCCTCGAATTGGGTCGGTGGTTGTGACGTCCCCTTGCCGGAATTACCTTTCCCGTAGTTACTGTGTCTTCTCGTTGACACCGAATTCCTGGTGAAGGTAGAGATGTCTCCAGTCTTATCTTTGCTATTCCTTCGAGTGTTCGCAGATAGTTCTTTGGCGGTTACTAAGGCCCTGGAACGACTTGTTACATAGCTCAGAGATTTAACGCTTTACCTCTTGCTCTATCCTTCTAAGGTTTCTACGTATACCTATGCCACATATATCACAATTCCCGTACCAAATATATGAAACTTGTCTACTTCAGGCTACAATCCAATATCAAAGCCACATCTTTTCAGCTCCCACAGTATCATACCAAAACAACACACAGCAAAACCCGCCTTTTTGGGTTCTGCACCACACAGCCAGGATGGGTGGTGGTCTAGCACCAAGACAAAGCACGTTTAACTTCTTGGCCTGAAATCATTGTCGTTAACTTTCACTTGGAACATGCAGGACTCAAAAGCTGCTGGCAACAACCAAACCGTGTTTTAAATGCATGCTTTAGTGGTGTCTGTCCTCCTGACACAGCGATGTGCTTTCATAAGGCAATAAATATTCATTATGTGAATAGCCATCAAGGGAAAGACAAGATGGCTTCCTCAGAGGTGGGGAGAGAGGTGTATTTAGAGAAAGGCTCAAGGACAGCTATTCCATTTCCAGAAGGATCAGTATTTTTTGTGTGCGTGTGAGTACAGTAAGGAGATTTATCACAGCCACTTATTGTAGGTACGGCCAAGGAAGCAGCTTCTCTCAGGACCAGAGGCTGATTCAGCAGAGAAAGCATCTCATGTTTAGTGCTGTGCTCGGGCAGAGCCTGCCTGGCCCCGGGAACTGCCTTCCAGCACCCCGCACCCCACACCCGGCCAAGGGGAAGAAGGGCAACGCCCGGAGGAAGATGCGAGGTGACTTGTCAGAGTGACAGCAGTGACAGCACAGGCAACACGAGGCGCACTAGAGACGTGCTGTATCAGATCATAGAGAACATAACTCAAAAGTACGCAAAGGTTCGGCTTACAGAAACATAAAAAGCGATTAAAGAAGTTTGTCTTCTCTTTCTGCCACTTGCTCTGGTTTGCAATGCCGATTGCCAAATGGGAGGAGGTGGAAGTTATGGTGCCTCTGTATATCTCCCAAAGGATGAGTCCTCGTTCTTTGCTTGTGCTAAGGGTGATCCCTGATCTGCGCCAGCATTAATGGTACCAAGTTATTCGAGGAGCAAGTTACGGGCAGCCAGGCTTGTTCGCAGGATGTCTTCAAGGCTGCTCACCAAGCAGCAACCTCAGACAGGAGGTTCCTTTTCCTGCACCCCTTACCGTAGCCAGTGTAACACAGGCGGAACATCTCGAGTCCTTGCTCCCTTCCTCAGGTTTGCTTTTGGGAGCAGGGAGCAGTAAAGCAGCACAGAGGGGAGGTGATCTTTTAGAAGGGCCCGTTATCTTTTAGAAGGGCCCGTTTTTCAAATAAAAGCATTTTTGGCTCCTTACTGGCTCTCATGCTTTAAGCATTTAAAGCTCAGTGCTGTGTTTAAACGTCTCTCTGAAATGTCAGCTTTTCCGTGAGGACAGCAGTTTGTCCCCCAGCTGTTGCTACGTCAGGCAGACTGCCAGTGAAGACAACTCAGGTAGAAGCAAGGTTTCTGACAACTGAAATGCACCTAAGGTTAATGATGCATATGTTTATATATACTCACATTAAACTGGAGAAGACAAATAGAAAAAAGCACAGCTGAGGTGGTTTAGAAACCTGCACATTAATAGGCATGGTGAGGACTTGGAGCGGACCCAAGCTCAGAAGTGAAATGAGCTCTTTCCCAGGATCGTGGTCTGATCTGGGTCATCGCATCCCCTCGGATTCGCATCCCTTTCTCTCCCTACCTCCATGTCCCTATGACCCTGCGCTGTCACAGGCAGCAGTCAGCACACAACCTGTGCTGCATGCATCCCCAAGAGCCTTTCACAATCATTTGCAGGTAAGAGATCATTTGGGATACAGTGACAAGAGTTGGGTGCTGAGAGACAAATGGCATGTGGTGAATTGTTCAGATTTGAAAACTCAGGGAAGTTAGTGACTTTTGACAATCAAACCCCTGACAAACACACGTCGTATTCCCTGTAACATGGAGCTTTACCGAGTAACATCTTTTAACTTTGGAAAAACAAAACAGAGCTAATGCTTCTGTTCTGCAGTCTTACTCAAACAAAAGTGGGGCTTGTGTTTTTTTTTTTTTTGTGTAAAGACCGTGACTTTCTATTACTTCAAGCCTCCTGTGTCACTGAACAGAAAAGCCTCTGAAGACAGTGCCGATTTGCAAGCCCAAAGCAGCTCAGCCTGTCCTGCTAGAGGAAGGCACGTTTCATTTTTCTTTAGCTACCAACAGCACTATTGAGGCAGCCACTTGCTCAAGGCGCTCTAGAGATCCACAGTAACCAAGCTTCCTCATTAATAAGGGAAGTCAGATATGTAACGAGAAACACTAAGTGATCTGTGGTCACTGAAAAAAGCACAGAAAGGAAGAGAAAAAGCATCCAAGGACCTCAGCCACATCAACAATGCTCAACAAAATATATCTACAACATGGGCAGCTCTTACTAAACCTCTTACTGAACTGTAGATGGCGCAACTATTTAAATTACTTGTGGGGTTTGGGATTTTTGTGATTGTTGTTGTTGGGGGTTGTTTTGGGGTTTTGTTTGGTTGGTTGGTTTTTTAATACTACAAGGGCTTCACTTCAGTTGAGATTTCCCAAAAGTAAGAACATGTGCCTTTTCCCAGGTGGTCAGTGTGATGAGCCAGAGCACCCTTGGCCTTGGCTTGCTGGCGTTCCCAAGCACTGTGATTTGCAGGTGGCTTGGACAGACTTACCGAAGAGGGAGCACAAACTGACATCCACTGGCACAGTCTTTCCTTCTGTTTGATCACAGGCTCTGACATATCCAAAATCCATGTTTCATCCAGATCTTCTTGCAGTCAGAGTAAAAGCAGACCTCCACTGCAACAGCATCCAGGACAGTGCTCCAAGGCTGCAACAGTTACCCTAATAAATAGTTGTAAAGGAATTGCTGCAGGCTCAGCAATTCTCTCTGGTCATCAGTCACCAGCTACATGGGGGAAATGACAAGCAAAGAAGAAAGTTGGACCTGATACAGAAAACATGAAGGAGGCAGGGAGCCAGCTAAAAGGAGATGGGACGGGCTGCGCTGGAAAGAAATAAATCCAAAGGATGGTTACTAATCTCAAGGTTTTGGGAGCAAATTTGCTTATTCTCAGTACCACGTTGCAAGTGGGAGCACTGCGGTGACGCTTCTTGGAGAGTTATTTCACTGAAATGGCATGACCCCTACAACAGTTAAGAGGCATGCAGAAAATGTTATCGAAATTACAAGTCATTCATGTTCTGAAATGTCCTGTATGCCCTCTGCAAGGGCATAATGAAACGAGACTCACCTAATTGTTAAGATGCAGTTACTGTTGTTGCTTCCCCTGATTTCTGAAGCACTAAGTTGCGGAAATGCCTTGAACCGCAGGGAAGAGCTAATGAGACACTGGGGAGGCGTCGTCTGGAGGAGCCTCGCAGAGCTGCCACCCACCCTCGCAGTGGCCGTCCTTCCCTGCAGCTGCTCCGCAGACTCAGCTGAGGATGGGCTGGCACGGGCTGCCATGCAGGGGTGCAGGCCAACAGGCAAATGCTGCAGCGTCGTGATCATGGCCCACAGGCGGGAGAGTTGAGGACAAATGGTGGAGCTCCAGGCATGGACATAAGTGCAGTCCTCTTGCATTGCCATCCGGCTTCTCCAACATTTTTCTGTGCCTGCTGATGCCACAAACATGCTTATTTTCTCCATGGCACTGATTTCATGCTGTTGTTCACCCTCCTCCCCAGGACTGATACCTGTGAATATAGAAATATCCTGTCACTTT
>VYZW01035214.1:266-38216 GCA_013401315.1 Balaeniceps rex | reverse complement strand
GTCTGTCCCTCCCTGCCCCGCGGCGGACCGGGTTCCCCACCACGGACCTGCTTTATTTTTTTCCCCTCACCCTTTGATGTGCATTTTTTCGCCGATGGTAGCTGCAGGATGGGGAGCTGAGGTCGCGAATTTTGGGGGAGGATGCGATCACCTGGTGGGACTCTATCTCCATGCAAACTTGCTCAATACGGATGTAAAACGTGTCATTCTTCCCGGCTCAGGGACCACACAAAAGATGAAAGACTCATTAGAGACACCAAAATTTAGATTTGGCTGGTTCAAATGCACAGTGACTCAGCCAGGACGCGTTTCTCCTAAATCCCCTTCGATTCTCCCCCTGCTCCGACCACTGAAACAAACCATAAAGTAAAACAGCCACTAAAGTCACGAAGTGCCAGGTCTCGAGGTGTTGCAGAGATTTGGTGTGGGGCTTTGCAGTGGGCATTCGGTGTGGGACAGAGCTCAGGCACCAAAGGTGGGGAGCACAGGGGGCCTTGGTGATGCCCTTGCACATCTGTATACAACTTAAAGGGTGAGGAAAACTGCAGAAGCAGCAGGTGGAAGCTGGGAGGGGGGGATTTCCTTTCCCTCCTCATTTCCACACTCCCTGCTCCAAGGGCACCGGTTCTGGGAGCCAGGGATGCTGCCTGCATCCTGTGTACGTCAGCTGTATAATCCACAATAATGTTGGGTACTGGTGCAAAGTCCACTCAAACATGCAAAAAGGCTGATTTATTTATTGATATATATTTTAAAAGTGAGTGTAATTAAGCAGTGGAACAATTTGGCAAGTGCTATGGCAGAGCTGCTAGCATAAGGACAGCTGTTCTTCCAAGGGGCATGTGCACGCGCTTGCTTTGGTTCAACAGAAATTAATTTGGGGAGCCTGAGGGTCTGGGAAAACGAATCCTCGCTCCTCCTGGTACCTTTTGCCAAGTCACCGTGGGAAAAGAAAGCCCAAACTCCTCCACTTTGGGTTACCACAGGGATTTCCAGCCCCTCCACGTGCCAGCCTGGGAGCAGTGATGGGCACGATTGGTACAGGAGGTGCTAGTGCATCCCTTGGACCATGGAGAGCCGGGAGAAATAGGGGGCCATGTCACCCCCCACCTCTGGTCCTGTGTGGAGTAACCAGCTCTTCCTTGGTGGCTTCTACATTAAAAAACCCACATTTTTGGTCTATTTTATGGTCTATATTAATGCCACTGGATATTGCACCCTGCTAGTGGCTTCCACAATGCACCTGTGGCCCCAGTTCTGCTTGTGCCACTCATGGGGGAGATCTATCCAACGGGATTTGATGCCCACATGAGCTGATTTTAGTCATCTGCTGAGCGTGCTTGCCTTTGCACACCTGAGGAGCCCTGCTGCTTTGCAGAGATCCTTTATAATGAGTATTATTCATATTTGCAGCATGCTTGTAACAGCTACTAATCATTTTATTACTCTTTATAATCTATTTAAAACACAACTAAAAAAAAATCTATACAAAGTTACAGCTGAAAGCACATTTTATTTACGTTATAAATCCCTGAAAAACAACCATCTATCATGAAAACCGGTGCTCCTTCGCTCAGCTGACAAAAATGGATGCTGCTATGCTACTCCAAGGGACGACAAGATAAGGGAGTGCTGGATGGCAGACCTCGGTCGGCTCCTCTCGGCCCTTCAAAGCACAACTCCTTCAGGCTCCAGCAGCAGGTAATCGTGCAAAGGCTTGGGCACAGGCAGCAGGGGGATAAGGCAATGGCATTTGCTGCCAAACTTTTTCCGAATGGCAGAGCGGCATAAATGTTGCAGGCACCGGACTGTGCCCACCAGCCGGAAAAAGGACTCATAGAATAGCTGGTGCTGCTGCAAAGAGATGGGAGGGGAAGAAACATGAGCATCAGTTGGTTTTATTTTTTTCCTGATTAAGCCAAACAAACCACAGATACTTTTGAGATGAAGATCTAAGGGAAGGAGGTAAGAAACCCATCGGTGATGTTTGCCCGTGGGTTAGGGGTCCATGTGCTGACACTGCTCCTGCAAGCAAAGGCTGCATGAGGAATTCTTCTGTGGAAGCATATGTGAAGAAACCCAGCCTCACTGCAGGTGCTGTTTGGGGAGGATGCTTTCATGCCTGCTGGCAGCAGCATCCCTGCAGAAAGCCTTAGAGCTGATGTAGAAGAGACCCGCTTGTTTCTAAGACGGGGAAACAAAGCAGGATCGGTGTGTGCAGCCTCAGCCTTTCCTTAGCTTGGAATAAAAATCATTTCTCCCATCCCCTAGAATGAGCTGAAGGGCTTTATTTGCATTGCAGCAGCTGTCCCCCCTCGCAGCCAAGCTAACCAAAGTCCTGCAGGGGCAAGGCAGCCATCCAAGATCATTCAAGAGCAGGCTGGCTGTACCTGTTGCACATCTGGGGACAAGCTTTTTAAAATCAAAATTAGTGGCATGGGCTCCTGCTGGGCAGTGGTCTGGCTCCAGGGTCACTTCCAGATGTTGGGATCATATTTTGTCACCGGCCTGGGGCAGGAATGGGGATTTTGGTGTTGATGGAGCTAAAGGGATGCAAAACTGCTGAGATGAATCAGGTGTGCAGTGATGCTCCAAGGACTATCCCTTTTTTTTCCCCTCACCTAAGTGAAGTTTGGGTGGGGAAAAAACTCTTGGTGGGTAAAACCCCCTCCTCAGGGCTCAGCCTTCCCTGCCAAACCACCAGCGCCGTCTCACCTGAAACACCTCCTCTGGCACAGCCTCGGCCCACTTCTCAGACATGGGGATTTGCGAGTAGGAATTGAAGAGGACTTCGATGATCTCTGGCACGGCTGCGCAGGACTTCAGCACCTAGTCATGGGCAATGCAAGGGGATTCAGACAGAGATGCATGTCCCAGAGAGGCAGAGCATCCACGTGCTGCAGCCAGGGCTCATCCCACCCCACCCGCGGTCCAGGTGGGATAGTCCCATCTTGGTATGAGGCAGGCATAGGGTTTGTCCTGGCATGCTTTGAAGACCTTTCTCCACCTGTGAGGCAGTGGGAAGACCTGCCTTGCTGTGGCACTTCTTCCTCTGGATGCGGCCCTTGCTTCTTATTTACATTTTTGGCTTGTGCTTGATAAGCCAGGATAATATTTTCTTTATTGTTCGATGTAAAATCAATGGAACGCAGAGCCATAAGGCGGCTGCACTGATGGCTGATGTACCAAGCCTGTCTCTGACATCCCCAGGCAGGAAAAAATCTTCCTTGCCCGTCCCCCCTGCCCGTGCTGGCTCCATCCTGCCCTTCACCCTGCCGGCTTTTCCCCACTGCCACCCCGCGTGGGTGTTTTCATTTCCATAATTCCCAGCAGCATCGCCAACCCTGATGCCATGGTCCCCTCTCCCTGCCCGGACTGGAAGGCTCTCCCAGATTCTCCCAACCCCCCAGCTTTTTATTTCCCAAAGCACCCTGACCCCAATTGCAAAATCCCAGGTGCGAGGGAACGCGCAGGGGCTGTTTTGGGGTCGGTACCTTGATGAAGGCAGGGGGCCATATTCTCTGGGAGCCGTGGTTGAGCAGCAGCTGGACGGCGAGGTGGGGCCGCAGCTCCCACTTGAAGGCAGCGCTCTGCAGCGCGCAGCCCAGTGGGGAGATGCCGTCATAGTCGATGGCGTTGACGTCAGCCCCGCGTCGCAGGAGGAAGCATGCCAGGCCAGCGTTGGCGGCCCCGCATGCCTTGTGCAAGGGGCTCCTCCGTGTATCATCCCGGCTGTCGATGTCAGCACCGTGGGCTGCCAGCAACCGGCAAAGCTGCAGGCAGCCCTCGCCAGCACCTAGTGCCTGCCCGCAGAGGATGCTGAGGGCTGTCTCCTCCCGCGCATTGCGTGCATTGACGCACGCTCCATGCCGCAGGTAGAGGTGGGCATGGTCACAGAGACAGTGCCTGGCCACCACGTGCAGCGCCGTCTCCTCCCCATCCTCGCTGGGCAGGTCGACGGTGGCCCCGTGTCTCAGCAGGAGTTTGGCGCATCTGGAAAGAGATGGGGAGGCTGGGGGGTGCACTGCCTGGATGGGTTTTGGGGGGCGTGGGCTGCAGTGGGAGGTGACGTGGGGTGAGGATGGGGGTCATGCTGGAGCTGGGTTCCCATGGGGGCTGTGGCACTTGAGGATTTTGGGAGGGAACAGCAGAGGCTGGGGAGGTTGACTCTGTGCCCTGGTGCCCACTGCAATGGTGGTACTGGTGGTTCGGGCAACATCTTCCTCTTGCCCTTGACCAGCGTCATTCATGAATACTCATCCTTGATCATCCTCGACCACCCTTGACCCACCAGGGTCCCACCATCCTAGACCCACTAGGGAATGGTGATCCTTCTCCTGGCTGTGCCGATGGTCGGGCAGCACCGGGAGCGGTGCCCACGGTTAGCCATGCCAGCTGGGTCTGTCCCAGCTGGTGAGGGGTGCAGGATGCATCCAGCCACGATGAGGACACATAGGGTGATGGGTCCCTTCATCTCCTGGCATGGGTGCAGCCTTGGGGTGTTATGGAGATGATCTATACAATCCCACCCCTTGGCTGGACATCCACAGAGCTTCTCAGCTGAAAACATTCTAAGCCACTACCTCCACCTTAATCTGTGCTGAAACAGCTGACATGGAGGGAAACCCTCGGTAACACCTCTGTGCAGCAGAAAAGCTTGGTGTGGGTTTGCTTGGGTATAAAATTGAATTCCTCTTCTCCCGTTAAAGGACCCAAATGCCTGTGTTGGGCTCCCACCCCAGAGAGGACTAAAGGATCATGTTTTCTGCCTGTCCTGAAAAGAAACGCCTTTGCAGATGGTTTAAGTCTGCGGAAACCAGTTTTGGTGGCTTGTTTGGCACTCGGTTATGATGGAGTGGCATCACCTGCAGTTCCCAGGAGGAATAAATCAAGGTAAGCGATGCTCCTCATCCTAAATCACTGCTCCCACCTCTCTTTCCCTCTAACAGCACCGTGCGTGGTTGCGAAGAGGGGCCACAGATGCTGTGAGGTGGGGACACCAGTTCCTGTCAGAGCTTTCCACCTGCATCCTTCTGACAAAGGATGTGGGTTAAAGATGCCTGGTATGCCCCAATGGGGTTTTTTTGGTGTGTTTGTGAGTAAACAGATGTGATCAGCTAGTCTAAATGAATCAAAGTGACTGCTCCATCTCCCGCTGGGAGCTGCCAGGGCTGGCGCAGCTCAATGTCACCGCCCGGGCAGGGCTGTTGGCAGCTGGGTTAGCGCACAGGGCCAAGCTCACCACTGTGGTGCAGAGGAGTTATTTTTTGGAGGGGGGCCAGACCCACATGCTGTCCAAATGAGACCTCAAAAACGTGGTGAGCTCATATTTCCCAAGAGATGCTGCTGGGGAGGTGGGAAGAGCGGTCCTTCAGGAAGCCTCAGCAGTGGCTGGCTGGAGTCTAGGGAGGTGTATCAACCTTTCAATCCCTCCCTGCCTGTTTTATTTTCTTTTATTAAGCTTTTCTTTTAGCTCAGGTATCACCCAGAGCCCTGAGTGAGGTTCTGAGCTGATACGGAAGCAAAATGGGGGGGAGCTGCAGGGGAGTGGAGTCCCAGCCTGATTCCTCCAGCAGGAGGAATGGGGAAGAAGAGGAGCCCCAGGGAGGAAGGATGGTGCCAGGGCATTGCTTGTTTTTCCTGGCCCAGATGAATGCTAACACACATGGGGAAAATAATAATAATAATAATAAATTAGGAATAATAATAATCTACTTGAATCTTTCTGGACCTGCAGCATCACCTCCCCCAAGATTTTATAGGAGCTGCTGAGACATTCACTGTCCTTGGCAGTGCAGGATCTGCAAATACCTCCTTGGGCCGCTTTTCCTGTGCGTATCAAGCCTGAGTTTGCCAGGAAAAAATCCTGCAGGATCTGTGGGGACAGGCTGTTTCAACAGCCTTTGCAGGTGTAATGCTCCCAGATGCTGCCAGCCCTCACTGGACCTCGCCAGAGACATCCGCTGCTGATGCTGTCTGCTGGGGAGGCAGTTGTGGGTCAGTGGTTTGAGTGTGGGGTTGTGCCAGCCCCAAAATCCTTAGATCCTTACTTTACAATTCCCCTTTTACTCTAAAATGTGCTTTCTCAAGCAATGGCTTGTCTCACTGAGGTTTTTTTGGCACTTGCTGTCTGCTGCTGGTCAGAAAAACTTTGTTGGAGAGGGTCTGTTGCTGGAGCAAATCACACTGTGACTTGGTCATGTCTACAGGTCTTGTCCATCCTTGACAGCAGGGAATTTGAAGCCCTAATTATAATAACTCTCTCAGGACCTCTCCGGGTTAGCTTAATCCTAACGTCAAGGTTAGCTCTGGCACCCTAAAATAAAGTATTCAGGGCAAACCAAGGGATGGTTCTGCAGGGAAAAATGGATAAAAATATATTTCTGACTTGGTTGCAAAACATGCAGCAGCCTAGTCCAGGAGAAAAATCCTTTTTGTTCTTTTTTTTTTTTTATAGATCACTCTTAAAGCATCTCTGCTCCTTCCCAGGCAAGGAGGCGGCTGTGCCTAGAGACCCTGAGCACAAGCACCATGACAATTTCGACAAGCACTGTGTATTGAGAATGCCCAGGCTGAAGATTTACATCTGCACAGGCAAGACAGAGGGAATTCCCCTGCCCTTAATTTCCAGGTAAAGGGTGGTGCATCATGGGTTGCCTGGCAAAGCCAAGAGCTGCGTGCAGCCCCTCCAGCCCATGCACGGGGTTTTCCCTTACCAAGAGCCGGATGGGAGTTCAATTACAGGGAGTTCAATTCCTCTTGGTCTCCCGATAGCCATCCAAACATCCTTCTAGAAATACCAGGGTGGAAATGCCACCCTTCACAGATGATATTTTCCTGAAGGGTTATTCTTATTTATCATCAAGTTCAATGGCTAACTTGTTGGAAGAAACCCGAGTCGCTTTATATTGAATTTCCCCCCTAGATATTCCTCCCTTGGAAAAGAGGGAATATTAGTGAGGGGCTATAAATAAGGGGTGATCTCCTCTGGCTAATGGAAATGGTGGGCCCCTGTGAGGAGCACGTGCCTCCTGTTTGGATGTATGGGGCATCAGCAGGTGCCGGGCAGATGCCGTTCATGCTTGCTGGCTATATGCTCTTATTTTAGCCTCTAATCTCTGCTGATGAAGTCACACACTCTAACACTTTGCCAGCATTTCTAGCTGCTTAGTTTTTTTATTAATACCCGGTTGTTCACCATCAGATTAGACTAAAATCCCATTAAATAGGCCTCAGCTAATGCTTGCTGCTTTTTGAGGGCTCCTCTCCGATTTTCTGGGAATATTGCAAGAAGCCACGGATTTTGTTCAGCAGAAATTCAGACACAGGGTGGCAAGGCAAACCAGTTTGTTTTCCATCCAGCCTGGTACCATCAACTTGGCCGAGCAGCTCGCCAGCAGCAGTGATACCCCTGGAGCAATCCCTCAAAGAGCCATCCTCACACACAGCTATGCTTAATTTTGAGTAGTTTAAACTCACTTCCAAACCCTCCCTAACTCATTTGTGGGTGATAGGTAACACACCTGAATGTCTCCTTGCTTGGGCAAGTCACTCGTTAGGTCAAAAATCACAGTAATTTGTGACAAATGGTATTAGTACTACACGCTTGTCTTGCACTGGGGTCCTGGCTCAAATAAACAGGATAAAATTATTTGGGTTTTATTTTCCTTCTTCACTCACCAATGGAGTCGGGGCAGATGTTGGTACAACGTCGGGCAGGATGTGCCCATTGCCCTCCCCTGCCCCCTCGCTGCCAGGATGGCTCCTGCTGGCCATGGGTCCCAGCACCCCAGTGGGATGCTGCTCAGTTTGGGATGAAAAATGCCCAGGGTGAGAAAGTGGGATTTAGCTTGAAACAGGATGCGATGAATAACCAGCAGGAGGAGCAGGAGGTTGGGGCAGCGAAGGCTGGAGGAAAATTCCTGTCCCAAAAACCAGCTCAGGCCCTCAGTTTTCTTAAGGAAAAATCTCCTGATCCATTTTTCCCTCCTCCCTGGGGCCAGAGCGAGGCTTTCCCGTCCTTTGCTTGGTTGTTTTTCATGGCATCTGAGTGACCATCTCTCCGTCTGTCTGTGATTTATAACAGGATTGATGCTGCTTGGAAAAACAGCCTTCCCCAAGCCTGGCTCTGAATGCAAGGATTATTCTTATTAGTTTCCTACAAGCAGGAGAAAGGAAGCCTGTTTTTCTTTAAAAGATGAAAATCTTTTCAAGCACTGCAAGCCTACTGGTATACCACAGCAACGCTGGTGCCGAGGGCTGGTCGTGGTGGGGCTGGTCATGGCGGTGCGGGGACCGCTTCTCTGCCGTGGGGCGAACGCCAGCCCCGGAGCATTGCGCTCTGCACCGTCTCTTTGCCAAAGCTTCATGAGCCGTGGATACTCACCTGTATGAGCCCTCTTGTTGTCACACTGACTTGGGGAGCAGCTTCTCCAAAAAGCAGGGTCAGGCCTTGGGTTGTGCTCTGTGTCTGCTTTTGGGCTCTTTATTTCTTGCTCAGGACCCATTAAGGAGCCAGTCTTCCCCGGCGTGGGATGTGTTTCCAAAATGATGGCTCCAAATGCTCTGAATTTTGTATTTTATTGATGCTAAACGGAGCAGAGGATGAGGTTTAGCACTAGATGATGCTAAATGCTGGCCTTTAAAATCTGTGGTCTTTTTTTATCTGTAGTAACGCTTCTTTCCTGCAGCCGAAAGGGCAGCATGTCTGGGCCAATGCTGGAATAGCCGGAGGGTGCCATGGGGCCGGATCCACCAACAGCGGGTTAGTGCCCATCTCCCTGGCATTTGGGAGCCTTGCTATCTTGTTAGCATTGCCTTTTTAGGTACCTGCCTTCCTGCTTTGCCCCTGTTTTCTGCTAATTCCTTCCATGATGACCTATTCTCATCTAACATCCCCTAAGCAAAACCCATCCTGCCTCCACAGGCTGGCAGCTCTTGCGCTCACTCCCTACTCCATCGTTTCTTGCACAGAGCCCTTGGACACCGAGTATCCTCCTGCGTTGACTCATCTCACCATTTATCTCCCATCCTTTGGTGCTGGAGTGGGGGAGCCAGAAAAAAACTCTGGTTTCAGCTCCCAGGGTGGAGAGAAAGCCTGAAGAAGTGAATGCAAGGGCATCATTCAGCCATAAACCCAAGTTGCACAGAGGCAGGGGTGACATCTTCTTTTCTCATCACTTGGCTTGACTAAGCCCTCTTTCTTACATGGAAGGCTCGGGAAGGCAAGCCCTGGGGGATTTCTGTCCAGGTAGGCTCTCCCTGGTTGCGTGGGAAACCTGGGATCTTCAGAGAGCTTTCTGCGACTCGCAGATCTGAAGGAGGACTCTACAAATGTGGTAGCATTCGCCATCCCTTCTGCTGTGGATACCACAATGGGAGGCGGGAGCTACATCCTGCATCCCTGCCATGCGTCTTCCCACCGCCCCACGCCTGCTCTTCCCCCAGCACCGCCGGGAGAGTTGAGACTCTTCCTCTCCCCCTCAATTATTTTTATTTTATTTTTTTTCGGGGTGCCAATAAAGGCAGACTCCTTTAATCATCCCAGCTTTAAGAGGGAAACGGGAGAGCGCCAGGGAGAGAGTGCAGTGAATTTAGAGACTCATCTTACCCCACCATGTTAATTATCTCCGCTGTAAAAAAGAGGTCAAGGAGAGGAACTCTACTAAATAGGCCGACGTTGGCATGAACAGCTCCTAAAGTGAAGAAGGTAAGACTGAACTTTACTGGAACTTTTTTTTTTTCAGTCTCTTCAAAAAGCTCCTAGATTAAAGCTCTGATATCCTTTTTGTTGAAATCTCATGGATTCTGAAGCTCAAATGGCTGGAAGGAAGCCCAGATAATTTTTTTTTTTATCCCAGTCACTGAGAGGCTCAAAGGTTTTAAGTCCTGCCCCCATGGTGAATTGCCGAGTATATGGGAATACAGAAGAACCCGGCACATAGGTGTTCTGGCCATTGTTATCGAGAGGGAGAAAAATAAAATAGCTCTCTATGTAGGTCAATGACCTGTTCTTTATTGTCAGTAAAAAATTAAGGATGACCTAAAATCTACTACTCAATAAAAAAAAAAAAAAAAAAAAAAAGGCAAGGTAAAGTACTCTCCCCCTAATCAAAGAGGAAATGTTTGTGTTACCTAAAGCTTGACCTCCTCAGTCTCTAACTTTAGCAAAGTCTTTGCGATTGAAAAGCAGTGGTCGAAACCTCAAAACCTGTCTGAAATGTCTATTAATTTTTGATCTTTCAAGGGAGTTGTCTTAGTTATTGTAGAAGCCCCCGTAGTGCCAGGTAGCGTAGTTAAGGGTCTCTCGGCATTTCCATTTTAAAGCCCCAATATTCAAGGGCTTATAACTCAGCTGTTTCCATGTTGTGTCTGTCTGATCCCAGCGTCGCTGTTTGCTGGCTCACCTGCCATCCCCCTCTGTCCTTCTGGGGGAAATAACATGTAAATTGGTGACACCGGCTCATTTTTAATTTTTTCTTTTTTTTTTCCAGGCTGGGAAGCACCTGGCCAAAAACAGGATACCTGGACATCTGTGGCCATGGGGTCCTCTCCATGCACCAGGCTGGTTCTGTGCCCCATCCCTACAGGGGGAGAGCAAGTCGGTGAAGCCTAAAATATGCCCCCCTCGGGGCTTTTAGGATGGCTTGGGGTTTGGCAATGGAAGGCTTTAAGGTCAAAAGGGAGCTCGGGAAAAGAAATTAAAACCAGCTCCTGATTAATGATGAGGGCTGCTTGTAGCATCCTCCCTTACCCATCCCACTCCCTCCAATCTTCATCACACCAAGGATGCGTTTGATTCATTTTTGGCTGAACCAAAATCTGATTAATACTTGATTTTTGGCCATCTTGCAAAGATTCTTATTTATAAGCCGGGCTTGAGATATTTAAGTCTGTAAATGTTTTCCTCTCTGGTTGCTTTTCTTTTGCAGAGCTCTTTCCCTGACACCTGGCCCATGATACATTGGATCTGTAGTAGGAACCTTGCCTTCACCACCTACATCTAGTTAAGCTCGCTGCCTGCCTAAAGCAGGGAGGATTGAAGCCGGGGTGGCTTTTCACTGAAGCTGGCAGGTGATGAAATTCGCTACAGCCCTAAGCAGTTTCATCAGGATATCAAGGGGCTGAGCTTTTTATAAAAAAAGAAAAAAAAAATCCTGATTGCTTGGGTCTAATGATTCAGGCACTTAAAGTCCTACTGAGACATACATGTGCACATGAAAAGCTTATTTTTCAGGGCAATGTTTATTCTTATCTCTGCGTGATGCTGATGCTGATCCAGGGTGAGAAGGCAGCGGATGCACGTGGCTGAGCCTTAGCCCCAACCATAAACCAAGGTGGACCCGTACGTGGCTCGCGTGGGGTGAGGAGGTGGGAGGATCACTCCCCATCCTGCAGATCCCATCCCTTCGTTACGGCCCTGAGACTGGGATTTTAGGAGGAATGGGTGCCCTGATCGGCACCGACATCCCTTGTAGATGGGGTCAGCATGGGCTGAGGAGCGCAGGAGGTTGGGATGACCTATGTGCCTCATGACTGGACCCATCCTGAGCACCTCCTGGGGGAAAGCGTGCCAGACCTGGGATGCAAGACATAGCAATTTTAGGATAAAACACCAGAAAAGAGGAGGAAGGAAACGCATGTGGAGCTGTGCTGAGCTGCTCCTGTCCATGGGAGAGAGACCTTGGCCGAGCAATGTGCCCGGCACCGAAATGTCCCTTTTTGTCTATGCTGAGTGTTCCGCAGCAGCTGATGCAGTCAGCAGATGTGGGAACATGCGGGAAGCCTTGCCAGGGATCACGGCATCTTTTTTGCACCCCACAGAGGCAAAAGTGCTGGGGTCTGCATGCATGGGATGTGGAGCGAGGTTGTCAGCAGGGGGATGGGGGATTGAACGGGAACTCTCTCCTTACCCCAGGGAGTCTTGGGTGGTGCAGAGGTGCAGCGGGGCTAGGCCCTTGTCGCTCCGCAGGTTGGGATCGGCCTTGTGCTCCAGCAGCAGCTCGACGCAGTCAGTGTGCCCCCCCAGGCAGGCTTCGTGCAGGGGCCCGTGCCCTCCCGGCGCCAGGTCGGGGTCGGCCCGTCGATGCAGGAGATGACGCAGGCAGGTGGTGTGACCCTGGCGGGCGGCAAGGCACAGCGGGGTGGTCAGCTCCCGCTTGTACTCCAGTGACCACAGCCCTGTGGGGAGGACAGAGTGGGGCTGATGCCTGGGGCTGATCCGCTGGGTTCCCATCCCCTGTGCACCAGCCTTGTGAATAAACCAGATCAAGACAATGCTTTTTCCATTTTTCTTTTAGTGGCCTGGCAGCTTTAGGTGTTTCAAAGAGCCTGGCTACAGTTGGTGGCTGCTCCAAGCGCTGTTGGCAAGAGGGGAAGCAAAACCCCCCCAGTGTGTGCGCATCCAGGAGCGGGATTTCATACGGCATGAGCTGGGTAAACCAATACCCTTCCTGCAACCAGCTGCACAGGGGACCCTGTGTGCAAGACCTCACTGGCAGGAGCTGAAAGGCAGCTCACGAATTCCCCACCTGCACCCAGGGGAGGAAAAAAGCGTCTTTGCTGTGACTGGGCTGGGCCTGCAGGCACCCAAGCTGGGTGGGAGCACATTGGGAGGGTGACGTAGGGCTGGGCATGGGATGAGCTGGGTTTGGGCTCAGCTGGAACAAGGCATCACATTTCCCAGCAGCTCTGGGACCTCTGGGAGCATCAGTAGATGCACGGTGCCCGGTGAGCATCTGGGACCACAGGGACCATCTGGAGTTGGGAGGCACCAGGTACCACTACCCTGGGAGCATCTTATTCCTGCCAGCTAGGACTGGGCTGCTCTTTCTGAGCCCCCGCTGGGGAATTTGGGCCCTCTTGCAAACATGCCTAAGCCACGGAGTGCCCCATCCCAACCTGACAAAAATCATGTGGGCATACACTTTTTACACTTCTCTGCCCCTCCGGTGGATTAGTATGTGCAGAAGAGAAGAAAATAACAAAGGAAAGTGCTGAATATTTATGGCTAGGGCTGGAGGGCACAGTCAGCTAACCAAAAAACAGCCACCTTGGGAACAGGCTCTATAAAAGCAGCATTAGGCACTTAAATGCACTGCACCTCTCCTATTTAGGATTAGTAAATACCTGTTTTTTTAATTTTTCAGGACTGGCCTTTAAAGGAAAAGTACCTGAGAGTCCATAAGACGCTTGGCTTTTTACCTGCCACTCCAGCTCATTTTTACTGATCTCAAAAACCAGGTTGACATCTTGATAGTATCGGTCAGTCAGGACCTCGAGGTTTCTCAGGTCTCCCGTGACCAGGGCCGTGTAATACTTGGTGGCGGGAGTGTGAGCCGCTAGAGGATGCTCCAAATCCAATTTGGGGCAAATCTGTAGCTTTTCTGTTACAGGTCCCGGTAACTCGCCCATTCCAGTGCTTCCCGTGTGTGTAGGTCCTGGCTGGGAGGATAGACGAGCTTTTATAGTTCATTGTTTCCATCCTCCTGGGCTCATTGTCTAATTATAATCCAGTTAAGGCTCTATTGTTGTTGTATTTATAACGCCGGCAGGGTCAGATGATAACGGGCACGCGATACAGCGGGAGTCAAACGGTCACTGGGCTGTGTAGCGGCAGCACCTCTTGGATTAAATTGCGGGTTTAATTGCAGGCAGTAGCTTGGCACTTGGGTGTTTAGGCTAGGAGGAGAACAGTGCCTAGCATTTAGGGGGTAAAAAAAAAAGAAATTTAGTCAGCTCCTGTCTGCCCAACCCCGTATAACCTTATTTGTGTGCTCTGAGAAAGTGTTTTTTTTCTCTGCCCAACACTGTATTTTTTTTTCTTTAAGGCACTCATACCTGTTTCCAGTCTCGTGGTTGCTATATAGAAAAATCTGGGCATCACATTAGCGGCCAACACGACACAGCCTAGCACACTGGTTTGTCCCTGCAGGGTTGCAAAGCACTTGGCAAAGGCAAGCAAGGTACAAATCTTCCCAGGGCTTTGGCTGGGGGAGCCGCTCTCCCCGCCAATGCCTTGTATAGCAGAGAGAAAACTCTGCTGCCATTTAAGCACAGGGACGGATGCCAGCAGAGTGTCCCCAGCTCCTGCTGCCCTGAGGCTCATGGCTCCTTTCCTCAAGGTCACGGGAGAAGTCTGTGACGGGGACGAGAATAGACCTCGGCATCTTGTGACTCGGTGGCTTCACCACCAGCCCTAGGCTCTGGGTGACACACAACCCCCCCCCGCCAGCCCTTCCACCCCACCTCCCCGGGGAGTAAATATGATCAAAGCGGATCTTGGGAAGACGTTAAACTGTATCAAAGCAACCAGACATGGAGGGACTGCTGAAACGCTTCGTGGTTCCCTCCGTGTGGAGTCAACCTGGGGCTGGAAGAAATGTTTGGGACTTTCTACGTAGCCCTCTGCAAGTGGGGACCTTGCTGCGCTCCTGCAGGTGACCATGAGCATCCTTGCACCATCTCCAGGCAAACACATCCATGCTGTAAGAGTCATCTGAGGTTCTTTTTGGGTTTCCTTGGCATGGCTGTGGTGATATCCAGCCATCTGGCTCCAGAGACCATGGGAAGATCATGAAGCCACAAAAAAAAAATCAGAGTGTGTCCATCCAGGACAGGGTCATGCTGAGCTGGAGAGGGGGGTCTGATTTGGGGTCCTTGTGTAAATTAATCCCTTGTGTAAGGGGCCTCCTGCCTTGAGGTCTCTGTTCACCTGCAGCTGCAGTGGGACCTAATTTGAGGACAATCTATGTGGTCTTTCTCATTTCCTTTCTCCTCTGCACTCAAGGCTGGCCTTCCCACCTGGCTGTCGGTCCACAACTGCTCGGTTGGTTTGAACCTCCGAATCCCATCATCTTTCTTTTTACCACTTGTTGCTATTCTGCTACCTCCAGCCTTTCTGTGCCCCTTCACTCTTCTGGTATCAACGGAACCACCTCCTGAAAGCATTGCTTTGGTATGAAAAATAGCCTCGTTAAACCCTGGGGTCCCTTAGCCAGTGCAGGAGAAGGTTTGGAGACCTGGGGAGTGGCACAGAGTGGGATTGTTTTCCCCAGGGACTTGTCCCAGGTCATTTTTCTGTAGCCCTGGCTCGCTTTCCCTCTCCGCATACTAGCAATCTGGTGGTTGCATTTTCGCGGTGGCATGGAGGAAGCCTGCCTTCACGTGCCCTCGCTCGCACCAAGGGGATCGCCTTCCCGTGGCACGGACCACCTCCCACGTTTGCAGCTGGGTATATTTAGCAGGGAGTCTAGACCTTCTCGGTCAGACGTGGGCTAATTTTGCTGGGGGGGTGTATGTGCGTGTGTGCCTGGCATTAAACTGCTGTTGAGTGTTGAAATACCCTGTGACACCTTCTCATGAGCCTTTTAATCAGCGTCTATTTGCATATAACACTCACTTCTTGGGTCACTGTAATGACAGGATTAACAGCATCACTGACGGAGGGGGTTAAAAATAGCCAAGGCCAGGAAGAGTAGAAAGAAAAAGTCCCCTTGTAGCTGAGTGGCACATATAAACGCATGAGCCTGAGCTCCTGCCAGCCAAGTCAAGTGCTTTTTTCACTGATGAGTGGAAAGCAACGTCAGGATGAAACAATATTCCCATGTTTTTAAGGGGAACGCTGTCGTACAGGCAGGAGTGATTTACTGCAGAGAGGAGCTGGCAGCCAGGACACCTGCGGAGCATCCTGGGGCTGGCCAGGAGAGGGGGAGAAGTCCCCGGTTGGGTTTCAAAGGAAAACGGGGGTTTCAACTGCTTATAAACTACCTGTCACCTTTGGACAGCAATTTTGGGCAGTAGAGAAAGGCTGGGACCCCACAGCCCTACCCTCTCCTCTGCCACTGCCGTGCTGCATGGCCTTGGGCACATCACCTGTCCTCCTAGCATGCCAGTCCCCACGCCTCAAGACCCTGGGGATCCAAGGGCCTGATCCTGCAACCAATTAAACCTGGGATCATCCTTATGTGTCCTTACTTCAGTAGAGATGTTCCTACATAGACGCGGGCCCCAAACGTGGGTGAGGATGAGCACTTCATTAGCAGTAGCCTTGCACTCATTAATCTCTAACGCGGGGGTAGCATCTTAACCTTCTCCCTGCATACAACTGTTTGCAGAGTACACCTCATTTAACAAAACATTAAGCATTTTACTTCCTCAGATCAAGTGCATCTATTAATAATGACTTAAATTGTCTGCGCTGGCTTCACATTACAAGGAAAACTCATTCCTGGCACACGAAAGAGCACGATACACAGAAGCAAAAGGGCTTTAGCACGAGCTTGTTCCCCAAGTTAAGCTGCCGCATAACAACTTAGTCCTCACACTGGGGAGATTTCAGCCAGTAATAATTTGTCCTGCCAGTTCAAAAAACCACGAGGCTGCCTTAAAAAATCCGTCGAGTCCAGATGTGCCCCCGTGCTGAGAGCTCCTGGCGTTGCCACCGTGATTTACAGCTGCCCTCTGGCAGCAGGGAATGGCATTTTTTTTTTTTCCAAGGGAAATTTCCAGCGTGGCAAAGGAGCTCGAGGGCTGGCAGCCCACGGCACTGCCTCCTCCAGCTGCTCTCAAGCGCGGATGGCAATGCGTGACTGATTTAAAGCTTGCGCTCCCCCACCTTACTCCTCAAAATAATTAAAATGAGCTGGCTGAGTGGCGGAGCAACCTGTGATGGCTGTGTCCCCGCGGCACCCCACGGCTGTGGGGAGGGGATGCTGTGCCAGCAGCCAGGGGACCGAGAGATGGGCAGGCAGGATGGCGAGGCCACCACGCCACGAGATGAACCATCAGCTTGCCCCAGCCTACCTTGGAGGGATGGCGTGAGGGCGGCGCTCCTGGGCGATGCTTGCTTGTCCCCTGGGGCACCATCCCCGGCTGGGCAGCGTGGGGCAGGAGGTTTAATCTCCACTCTCGGAGCCAGGTGCCACCTTGCAAACAACCAACCTGCTGTCCAAATGTCCCCACGTTTATATTTCCAGCGCTCCCTCCCCTGCTCCATGTGACAGCACTGCCCAGTTATGTGGCTGAGCAAGGGGGTCAGACTGCAGGATTGACACCCGTGAAGACAACCACACTGGATGCACGTCTCTGTGCCGGGGGGGGGGGGGGTCATCCTTTGTACCCCCGCAAAAAACTTTTGCAGATGCAATTGCATGAGCAGAGCCGGACGAGCTGCTGCTGATGGACCAGCTCTCCTTTAAAAACTGCCACCCGGTGAAATATAAACTCATCCCAAGGCTGCATTGATTTTGTCCAGTTTTTATTGGAAATTAGATAATATTTAAATAGTGCCAAAACATTTCCCTTTAACAGCTCTATATAATACGGAAAGGTGTTCTGTGCTACACTGGTTTATAGTGGCCCTTCTTTGTCAAACGTAAACAATTCAATTCAACAACAAAAAAATCCTTTCCCATTCTCATAACCATGCAATGCTTTCCTTTTTTGCCCCTTTTCCCATCAGTTATAGGAATAAAAACACTATAGCTCTTAGCTTGACTAAAAATACTAGGCTTCCCTTCTCCCACTCTCCCCACTGAAGAATTGCAGCTGTGTTAATTATCCCCTGGGAATTCAATCCCGGTGCACATCCTCTTTTAAAGGCGAAGGGGAGCGCTACCAATTATTTAACCCCTCAGTAATGTGCTTGTGAAATGTCACCCTGAGTGCCAGCCTGGAAAGCCATCTCAGACTGACCCTCCATCACGTGGCCCCCTTACCGTACAAGGCTGGGTGATGGTATTTGCTAATTAAGCTTGCCCCTCGTCTCTGGCAGCAAGGAGACCGGGTTAATTTTAGCAATCACCATTGAGGTTGTTTGTTTGTGGGCTGTAAGGGTTGTATTTTTTTTTTTCCCTTTACTCTAAAATTTTAGAGCCCCTTTGGCAAAGGAAGGCACCAAGCACCTCTGCCAGACATGGTACCTCTGCTGCTCTGGGCTGCAAAAGTCTCTCGGTGAGTGGCGTGAGTAGGCACAGACAAGAAGCTTTCAGCTTGGTTCACCTTTGATTTGGGGATGTGGGGGGCTTGAGTTCTTCCCTGCAGTTTTTTCCTTTTTCTCTGGCTACCCCTTTGTCTTAGAAGGCATATGTCTGAACACATACAGCAAGGCCACCTTAATTTCTGGACGGTGATGGTTTGAGGGTTATGCTTGCTTTTAAGGGCTACCCAAACCCACTCAAGAGGGTTTAACTCCACATGAGCAGTGCAAGGGCATGCAGTGAAGGAGATGCTGAAAAGAAACCTGCACAACAAACCCTTTGCTGAAAAGCAGGGACAGTTTTCTTTTGTGAAGGTTGTGTGCAATGGGGAAGAGCAGGAGAGCAGCTGTGCTGGGTGACTTGCTCAGGAGATGCCACCGAGCTTGATACCATCTCTCAGAAAAAAAAATCAAGAGGCACCTCTTGAGGGCTGGGGGAACAAGGTTGTTCCTGCAATTAAAGTTTCAAAACCTCTGGGTTCGGACTGGGCTCCACCGTTTTTTTAATGGCACCAGACCATCGTTTTGCAGAGCAAATGCAGGGGCAGGTTTAGCATCCCCACAGCGTGGGTTTGCTCTCAGTTTAGCCAGCACTGCAGTCGATGCTCTCCCACAGCTGCCAGGGCAGTGGGGTGCAAGGTGGGTGATGCCCCACTTGCCAGGTGTCCTGTGGCCAGTGGGTCCTGCTGTGGCGTTCCTGGGGAGGAGGAGAAAAGGTGCAAGTGCAGAGGAAGGGTCCCTGGGTATGAGAAAAGGAGGAAGAGGAGGAAGAAAGCAGAGGAGGAGGAGGAGGAAGGTGGAGGGGATTAGCGGCTCCTTGTAGGGTCTGTAATGCAGGACCCCCTCCTGGGAAGGGAGGCACCAGGGATGCGATGTGCCATATGTCACCACCACCAATTGCAAGCTGACCACCTAAAAAGGGACTTATAAATGATAGAGTGAGGATCCAGTGCTGGGTATCTCAGGACTCAAAACGCAGTCCTTTTCCTCAAACTCATGAAAACTTACTCAGATCCGCCCCAGTCCCTAGCTGGATCCCCACTAGGAGCATTACTGCCATCCAACAGGCTTTTCTTTGCTGAAATGCTACGGGACATAGAAACAGAGGAGCTGGGTGGCACAATGAGCTTCAACAAGCCCTTTGCTTGGTTTCATGCTGTCCTGTGCTGCTCAGCTCCTGAGCAAAATTAGCTTTTGACACCTGAAAGTGTAACGTATTTGTGGAAGGAAGGTATTTATGGATTGGAAGACATCTTTCCCAAGTGCACCCTAACTAGAAAGTTATAGCGATAATTGCTTGCCCTCTGGGACGCAGAAGAACAAACTCAACTATCCTTTCATGGCCGTATGCATTTCTGGGGGGATTGATTTATTCCTTACCAGTGGACACATCTGAACTTCACTTGTCAGCGTTAATTAGTGGGGACTTGGCCCGATTCATTACAGCTACAACCTCTCTTTGGCGCAGCTGCACTTTAACGAGAGAGCCATCTGGTTTGCCTGCTCTGCTCTGCCTTCATTCCTGCCCCTGCTTCCCATCACTTGCTGGGTATGGGCTGGAAGCGCTGCCTCGGAAATTACAGGTTGCTGCTGCGGTAGGCCGAGGCAGCCAGTTCTTGGGGCCTGGCCGCAGCACCTGGACCATCCGTCACGCCGGCAGCACCCAGCGGGGCAAACTGTCAGCACATTGCCCCCACTGCTGTGTCCCCTGCCCTCCTCGAGCCGGCGACGCTGAGGGTTTCCCTGCTGAACATGGAAGGTGGCTCAGGTGGGTGATGCGGGGAGGGGGGGGGTTGGGCTTTGGGCCGCCCCTGACATCCCTCTGCGAGGGGCTTCGTTAGCAGGTGGAGGGGGATGCATTGCCTGTCAGGGGGTGGCAAGTCACTGGCGGGTCAGGGACGTCCTGGATTTGGGAGCTTTAACTTGGCGGTGAAGCGGGGATGGCTTTGTAAGCCTAGAACGAAATGCTGGCTCGGGGCAGGGCCCCGCTCAAGGGACTCAGGGATGGAGGTATTTCCTGGGTAGGCTGGAGAATGATGTAAGGATGGAGCAGGTTTTTGGGCCATGAGGTGGCACCATGGTGTGCCTGCACACGTGGCCCCTCCAACCCACGCCGACGGGAGAGGAGGGGTTGCTCCCCGCTGGGTGTTTTTAGGCTAACGTGGGTGGTGGGATGGGGGTCCACCACACCAGCACAGGTTTCCATTGGGCTTTGACACAACACCGCTGCGACCCCAAACTTCAGGCTGGCCTGATGCATTTTAGTATTTCTCCCTGTGCATCACCCCCTCCTGAAGGGTGCTGCTGCAAGAGGGTTTTCGGGAGCTGTCTGAGCAGAGGCATTTGGGATGGAACCATCTGAGCACACCTTTAATTAGAACAATTATGGGTGTAACTTAGCCAAACTTTGTGCTGAGCAGGGCTATTGGCTTTGCTGGCCAAAGGGCTCATTTGCATGATTTCCATCTCCTCCTGCTAATCCTCCAGTCTATTCACCACTCCAATTACTCCTAAGAGAGGACAGGATTGCACCCAACCTTTAACCTCTCATCAAGCTTTCACGGGGGCTTGGCCCATCACGCTGTCTCCGGTCTTAATGGCTGATGCCTAGATTTTTCCTTGCTCTCCAAATAGTCTTTCTTGGTGTTTTTCCTCTTGTTTCAGCCCCTTCTCTTTCCTCTCCATCTTTTTTTTTTCTTCCTGGAGTTTGATCCTGAGTTATTTTTACTTAGAAAGCAAAAGTCTCCCTCCATTAAGGAGCCCTTGGGTAGGCACGCTTGGTGGCTTCTCCTCATATGACTCAGGATACCAGGAGCTGGGACAAAAAACGATGTGCCTGGGCTTGAAAACCAGCACCTCTGATCCTCTTCTCTAAGAGCTTATTGCTCTGAAATGTGGATAAAAATGCTGCTGGAGGTGGCTGAAGCAGTCTGATTTGATCCCAAACCTGAACTGCTTTCATGTAGGAAAATGGGAAAAGCCCCAACCGGTCCAAGATCAACCCTCTCCCACCGGACTGTGCTGTGGCTCCAGGGCAGGACAGGGGCTTGATGGAGGGGGATGGAGACCCACAGCACAGGGGAGGAGGAGGGACTGCAGGTGGGGGAGGTCCTGTACTCCCACCACGTCCATCCCTGCCCCATGTGGGCCTTTCCTTCTTTTCATGAGTGGGTCAATGGGGCAGCAAGGACCTTGGAGAGACCCTCACACCCTCTTGTCCCATGCACTCAAGACCTGCCTGCTCACTGCTCTCATCAAAACGATTTTTGCTCTCAAACTGCACTTATGGAAGGAAACCTCTAGAAAAGGCTCTACCTGGTGCTAGACCCAGCTGAGATGCTATGAAAGCCTGATGTGGACACTGGGACCTCATCCTGGACACCTTCTAGAGAAAACAGTGGAAGAGAACCAGCTGAGGTCCCCGGGCTTCATGACCCACTTGCTCCCTTGACTTGGCTAATGGCCCATTGCAGCAGCTGACGAGTTTCATCTGCTGTGGGGCAGCAGGTGGGCTGGGTTTCTCATTTGCAGGTGATGCACTGAGCCAGATGCCTCAGCCCTTGAGCTCTTTGGTGTTTGTTGTTTGGTTGTGGGGTTTGGTCTGACTTCTCAGGCAGTGATGGACAAAGCAGTACTTGCAGTCCTTTTCTTTCCTGGTACCTACACAGCAGCTATGTCTGTGCAGAAGCTGTAAACCTTTAAGGGAAAGAAGGTGAGTTCCTTGTGTTTGCCTTTTTTCGTGACGCTGGTATCTGGCTCTCCTCTGCAGGTCCTCCTCCTCCCAGTTCCTTGCTCTTTGTTGTTTTTTTTGGGCTTTGGTGCTGCTGTTGCCTGTGCTATGAGACGTTCTTTGCCCATTCCTAGTGTTTGCATTAATTATGCCTTGTGTTGCTGCTGGTTGCCTTTTCACTGTTGGGGAAACTGAGGCAAGGTAGAAGCCTGAAGTAAGGGAGCTGGAAGAGGACATTAGGAAATGCCCTGTACCTTGCTGCTGGCTTGCAGTTGCCCTCCTGAGAAGCAAACAGCCTTATTTCATGCTTCTCTTCCCCTTTGCTTTTGGGTGCACTTAGTTGTCTTGTTAATGATGACTTTCTTGCTAGTTTGAGTAACTTAAAGCATGAATACTTTTAAGGAGAGGGGTGTCCCTCTATGGGATGTTCCCAATTATGGGAAACTGCACAGTGTTGGCATTGTTCGAAGTTGTGTAGAGGAGATTAGGGATGTATTTAGCCTTTTTTCAGAGGACTAGGGAAAGAGTGTGGAGTTTGCATTTCCTATCCTTTGGCCTTAAGGCTGCTGGGCAGGTGGGAGCAGAGCCTGGCAGTGCCCTGCCCTGGGATGGCACCTGGTTTGGGGGGTCCGGGAGCAGGGTGCAAGCCTCTCCCTGCTCCCATGCTGGCACATCCCCTATTATTTTCCCTCCTCTGCCAAGAAAAGGGGACTCCAGCTAAGGGCTGTAACGTCAAAGGCCAATTAAGGCTGCGCTGGGTGCTTTTGCAGGAGGCAACTGTGCACAAAATAGGCTGGCGCTTGTTTGCTCTGCAAAAGAAACGTCCCCTCTTCTGCAGCATCCTCCCAGGGTAGCGGCCTTTCAGCACAAAGCTCGGGAATTAGCCGGAGCCACGTAGGCACCCTGCCTTTGCACCATGATGGTGTTTTAGCAGTGGCCTCTGAAAAGCATTGTTGGCTGGGGGCATCCCAGTGTAGCGAGCTGGGGGTCTGGCTGGAGAAACCCACTGTCTTTTGAAGAGAACAGCCCCACAGATGCTGTGCAAAGCTGAACAAGAGCCCTAAATGATTTGGGGATTTTATGCAGCTTGTTATCTTAGGTGTGGGGGTTTTTTTGTTGTTTTTTTTTTTTTTAAATCCCAGCAAGAAATAATCCTCTTTTTCTGGTTGGAATAGAAATGGCTTGATGCCATGAGGCAAAAAATAAAAGGAAGCGCTACCTGGTGCTGTGATGATTTGCAAGGCTAGTGAGAGACTACATAAGGCGTTTTCAAATAGACTCCAATATTTTCAGTGCTTAAAGAGGGCCCAACTACGTGACACCTTTTTTGAAGCCCCGATTTACAATGGACCCAGGCTGAGTGCATTATAATTTGCTGCACAAAGTTCCAAAGTCACAGTACTTTCAATAATGAGGAGAGAAACCCTAATATGATGAGACTTTTTTTTGGTATTGTGTTTAATGAAAAGCTAAAAATGTGCTAATTTGTAAGTCCTGTTGTGGTAGTGGCATCAGAGGCTTTTGAAATGCATTACTGACTTAGGAAGTATTAAGAAAAAATGACATTTTGCTACTAGCAGAAAAGTCAATTATAATGTTTCCACACTTTAGAAAATTGCTGATGCAGGATAAAAGTTAATAGAACAGTCAGCTTCACTTTGTATTACTGGATTTAGGGGGTTTTGCTGAGAAATGTCATGTGGTTTGGGTTTTTTTTGTTGTGTATGTGGTGGTTTTTTTTGTTTTTTGTTGGTTTGTTTTTTTTTTTTTAAATTCTGATGGCAACTTAAACAATAAGCTACAACAGGCACCTCTGGGCAAGGCATGCTGGAAGGAGATGCGTTCCCTTGGACTGCTCCCACCTGGAGTCAGACTGTGTGCCAGCCTGGTGTGATGCAGACTGCCCAGGACCAGGGTGAATCATCATAAATAAAGATTTAGCAGCATTTTGCAGTTGGGCTGATCTCTCCCTGATGGTGGAGGAGCACGTGCCGAAGCACCAAGTCCAGTGCAATCTGTTCCCAGTGCTTTGCGAAAGAGCCTTGTTAATTTATTAAAAAACATTTAAACCAAGAAACTGGAGAAAATAGCTGTCCTTACCCACTGTGCTCTTGATGGAACTTTTCTCCATCTCCTGGAGAAGAAAACAGCAATAAACTTTTCCTAAGCTCCTGGGGAACAGAGGGGTGGGAGCTCTTGGAGACTCGCTATGGCTGCCAGAGAGCTTCAGTGCTGGGAAAAAAAGATATCCCGGTGCTGGAGGAGTCGGCTTTTGGGAAGGCAGTGGCACTCCCAATAACCCTATCTCTAAATCAGTACAGGCTAGCAAGGCAAAATAGCTCATGCAAAATTGGCAGGGATCAGAGACAAGGGCTGGCATCGCTTTTAACAGGAGTTACAGTGTCTGATTAAAGGGCTTTGGTTACAGCGGCATAACCCGAGCGCTTGACATAAGCCAGGGACCTAATAATACCCGAGGCACATTGTGAATTCATGGCTGCTGCTGCCTTTTACTTCGCGAGGGCTGTTTTTCCTCCCGCCTCGCTGTGAGGATGCAGCCCTCCTGCCTGGCTGCGCGGGACCGGGGCTGCCTTCAGTCCGCTGCATCCCTGAGCTCGCTGCTGGGAGGTAGACGCATCTCCTGCGCAGATGCCAACAGGGATGGTGCCTGGGGTCTGCAAAGAGACTGGGGGCTCTGCCCTGGGGTGCTTGGTGGGTGTGGAGGTGATGCTTCATAACTTAAGGCTCCACTTAGTTTTGGTTTCTTACTTATCCTATTCCAAGCGCTATGGTAAAATGCTTGTGTTTCTCAGGCTTATCGATAGGGTTTAAATCAGTTGGCAGATATCTCATCTGAGGCAGGGTATCCGCTACACACCTGAAATCCTGATTATGACAGTTTTTTGTGGAGAGCCTTGTGGCAAATTGGTAGCAACTTATTTCCAACTGGAGCAGAAGGATTGTCAGCCACAGCCTGAGTCTATGCTCTGGCTGGTTTGGCTGATGCCCAGGTGATGGGGATTGGGGGTTATTGGTATTTTGGGGAGGCGAAGGTGATGTGGGGAATTTGTATAACAGGGAGGTGAGCTTCCCCTGCCTTGGATGAAGGCTGAGTGCTGGGGCTGTGCTCCTTGCCCACCACCCAGGACTCTGCAAAGCTGGCACTGAAACCTGGGCTCCTGCTCCAAGCATGGCCTCGGGGGCTATATTTAAAGCACATTAAAATCCACAGGGCAGGGTTATGCCAAGACTTTATTGCCTCTGGGAGAGTGAAGTCACACTTTGCTTCCTCTTTCTTGGCTGTTCCTCCCCAAGTATTTCAAAGGTGGGGGGGTTCCCACTTGGTGTGGTAAAGCAGAAAGATGGGGAGTGAGCACGAACACTTTTTAAAAGTCATGTCATATGTAGTTCTCCTGGGTTTGGAGGAAGCAATTAAGCCAATTAATTTATTGGTAAATTATCTTATGATGAAGTACAAAATAACTGCAATGAAACGCTGACATTCACATTAATACCAAATTAGTTACTGTATTATGACTGTTCTTACAATGAATGCCCAGTAATTTAATAGTAATGGGACATTTAAATAATTTAGCTGATAATTCTCTAGATCACTTACATATATAAATGAGCATGACAGCTTCTTTTCTCAACTTTGCTGGTGCTGCTGGATTACCTCCCACCACTACACCAGGAGGCAAAGCAGCCTGGTGCCCCTCTCCGCTGTCTCCCAAAACTCGCTTCTTTCTGGAAACTAAGTAGGGGATAGGGTGTAGCAAAGGGGATTTTCCTCCCTCATCAGATTTTGGGATTGCTGTGGCAGGAGGCTGCAGCTGGAAAGCAGAGCACAGTTGCCCTGCAGCTGGGCTTAGCAAAGCCACAATCCTCTTTTTTTTTTCCATAGTGAAAGATCTCTGGGTAGAGATGCCCTACCTAGACCTGGTAGAGCATCTCCAGTGGTGTTCCTTGTGAGAGCACTATTAGCCTCACAGTGGGACGGGCGTTGGAGATCCAGCCAGGGCCACTTAATTGAATAGTTCAGCCGTTGACACTGAAATTACTGTGTGTTGGCTCTGCTTGATGCAACAGCTTCATTTTCAAGTAGCTGCACTTTCTGTAATAATAATTATAAATAGCATTAAAATTGCTCCTCATTCTTCCCTCCCCATCCCCCTGAGAGGACTCTAAAGGAGAGTGAGGGCTTGGCAGCTACACAGGGCAGAGTTTGTCTGCTTTATTGCCTCTGTCACCCCCTGCACCCATGGAGCTGTTTGTAGATCCACCAGCTGTGGCTTCCAGGTCCCTATGGAGGGGGGAAAAAAAAAAAATGCAGTTTATACCAAAAGCAGCCACCATTGCAAGCTACACATACAGGTTAAATTGCCCCAGTGCTTTTTTTTCCCCCCATAAACTGGTGAATACTGAAGGAAAAACCACAGGCTTCTGCCCTGCCAAGTACACCTGGGAAGGTGAGAGGTTCATGCATCCTTTCTGCATGGGGTTGGAGTCGTACCCTGGAGATGGATGTCGCCAGTCAGTGTGTTACTTCGTTACTGAGATTGCACCGAACCTGCTGAAATATTAGTTAATGGGCTTGCTTACGTCCAACCTAAATGCAGTCTTTTCATCACATCACGTTCTACTGTCAAACCTGTTGTGGAGAGGAGTATTCCACTGTCGGCAAGATTGAGGACAGAATCATTCAAATTAGTTTTCTTGCAGATGAGAGCAGAGATGAGGTTTTTGACACAAACCCAGCCACCTCTTTGGGGAGGCTGGCTCTCCTCCCTGAGGATGAAGCTGAAGAGTACCTCTCTTAAATGGGATGCGCTGTCAAATTTGTGAAGCCAGCAGCCTGCTGCAAGCAAGCCTCTGCAAAGAAAGAATAAAGAAAGGAAAATCAAAGTTTGTAGCTGCTCTGTTGCAAGTGATTAAATCCGGGGCCTGGCAGCTCATACTCACAGGGTCCCTTGTGTGGGTCATGACAAGGTTCCAGCAGCTGGATTACTGCTGGGATGGCTGGGGGAAGGACTTGTGTACACCAGAAATGTCCTGAGGTGTTGCACAGATGAGATCTAGCAAGCATTTACTCTCCTGTCATTTGGGTCCCCTTGGCAGGGCTGGAGATGCAGCCTCAAGGTTGGAAGGCTGAAATCCAGGGGTGCTCTGTACTGGACAGCTGAAAGTAGCCAAAGAGGACTGACCACAAAAAGCCTGAGTTGGGGTTGTGATAGCATGGCAGCCTATTCTTCCCTCAAGGAGAAAATTCACTTTATTAACCAGAGCCATCCAGTTCCCTCTGCTGTGCTCAATGATATGATTACTGGAATTGTTTTCTGCGCAGACAGTTGCCTGTAGGAATCTTTCCAGGCTTTTGTTCAGACTTTGCTGTTTCCAGAAGCATCTTTTTCCAGTGAGTTTCTTTTTAGGAGCAAGAGAGGCTCAATACCATCCCCTTCCCAGCAAGCTTTGTTAGAGCAGCTTCTCAAGCAGGTCTTTGGGTAGGCTTTTGTCTTTGCAGGGTTTCTGTCCTAAAGCATGTTGTGTACTGACCATCCAGGTAAAAGTGCATTTTCTACAAGTTGCTTGCCACCATATTTTTGATGAAATAACTCTGTTCTAGTAGGGGAAGCCGGAGGAGTAAGGGGTTGGGATAGTACAAAGATGCAGAAATGTTTAAAACATGATCATTCCCTTTTATGTAGAAGACATATCAATAAGATCTTAATAAACAGTGAGCAGTACTATACTCGGAGTGAATTGTAACTGGCAGAGTATATGCAACATGCTGCCCTCAGCCTGCCCTCTCCCAAAGGCAGGTTGGCCTGGTCTGTGCTGGAGGAAACCTGAGCAGCTTCCTACAGCAATGCAGCCCTCCTTGTACCTCCCAGCCTGTCTACAATGATGGTATAGAGAGGTCCTTCGACTCCCTGGGGATGGCGTGCCTTGTGTTTCCACTTAAATAGGTATTGTGAGTTACTTGTCATCAAGTCAACGTAGGTATGCTGCAGTTAGAGGTGAAAACAGGTATTTGTGGCTCTTATTTGTAGAAGACCCCCATGAATGAGGTCCTGTACTTGACATCAAGGCAGTGCTGGCTCCATCAGTGTCACGTAGGATGTCCCAAAGCTTTAGGGTGTTCTAACCACCGTTTATAAATACCTTGCCCCCAAAATCGCTGATTTGTGAGCAAACAAGATTGACTGCCTACCAACTGAAACACTATCAAATGCTATCATGGACTACTTGGTGTTACTGTGCTTCTGAGAAGGTTTAGTTCCCTGCACTTGCCATTTGTCATATTTGGATATTAGTGTTAACAGGAGTAGGAGGCACTACATCAAAGCACAAGACCAGGAAATCTATGTCTCCGCGTGTCTTGGGTCCTTCTGTGCAGAAGACATTCCTGCCACAGAGCTTCACGTTTTGCTGCTCAAGCACATAGAAATAGCCACTGTGATCCCACAGGCTACATCTGTACATGGCTTCATGTGTGGGTTCTGAATGTGATAGGGCAGACTTTTACCAGTGGGCTGCTTAAACAGAGCTTGCGGGACCAGATTTAGAAGAAGTTGAAGCAGGTCTAGGTGGATTGGGTTTAACACAGCATGAAACAACCTTTTAGAAAGCTCAACAGACCTATTCCAGAATGCCATTACAGCTGCTGTTCTGCTACATATGGTTTTTTAAGCAACAGGTATATTGCTATTTGTGCAAACAAGGTAATTGAGCGTTGTTTTCTATTGCAAAATAGATTCTCAGGACATCCACCAAAATGAACACCACCTGACCGCTTTGCTTTTGTTCTGCTTACTAATGTTTTCTGCTAACATCCATACATATGAATTTGTCCATGATGAGGCATCAAAAGGTGAAACAGTGCTGGTCCTCATGTGGCTATGTAAATATTCAGCTTGTGGTAGATTGCATTAAGTGTCTTATAATCCATCCCAATTAAAAAGCAGTCTTTATAGCTGTAATAGTTTTATTGAGAACTGTAACACATTAGACCTACAGATATATAAAGCAGTTAGTTTTATAAAGCATATAGGATATTAAAGTAATGAAAGACATTAATGTGACATCAATTTTTAAGGAGAGTTACTTGCTGAAATAAATGAGTATAGCCTAAAAGTTGATGGCATGTTACAGTCCTGAGTAATGAACCTCTCTGCCCCCTAAAACCTTGTAGAATAAATAATGCTTGAGCAAGTCAGTGGTCATTAACTCTTTATCCTCTGAGAGCTACATGTCACACTGATGTCTCATCCGACTTTTTTAACTTTTAAATTCATTCAGAAAGCAATTCTCTTTCCTGGAATAGCTATAACTTGGGGTGTGTTATTCTGAAGTGTCTGCTTTCCTAGCATCTCCCCCCTTCAGTGAAGTAGAGTTGTGACTGGTATTGCCAGATGCAAAACTCTTGAGGAAGTTAGTTTTTCCCTTTTCCTTTATTTCCTTCTTTCGTTTTTCCTTTTCGTGCTTGCTCACTGTCTGCCAGTGCTCTGATTCGTGCTTTACCCAGTGGTGTCTTGGCATACCAAACCTGGAGAATCAAAAAGCATGTGTATGTTTTAATAAAACTTAAACCAAAACCAAACTACTTAAACTTTTTACTNAAATCCTGGCTGGCTTGTGGAAAAGCAGAAATGAAATCCTCAGATCTCTTGAGACCATTATTATAACAAGAAGTATAGCAATTGCTTGCTTGAAGTGTGTCTCATTAACAGGAATACTTAGCTGGGCCATTTGTGTTGCTATAGTTATGGAAATGTTAGAACTTCTATGATCAACCCTATTTCCGAGGTATATAGCTCTTGTCAAAACTCCTTCTGGTCTGAAACTTGGCAATAGACAAAACATATACTTCTCATGGCTCTGCAAATCAATCCAGACAGTTTTTATTTCAATGAGAGAGCTTAAGAAGCAAAACAAACCCCAAACATTAAAAACCTGTTTATTGCTTTCAGATGCCTGTTCATAGTCCTGTGACTTCTAAATGATTTTGGTATAGTCGCTCTGAAAACTTGCCAAGCTCCTGGACTGTAATGTCAACAAGGCAGTTCTAGGCCATGTGAAAATAATGTAAAATGAAGGAGAGGGTAGTGCTTTAAAGTTACTAGTGTGTAGGAATTAGTCTTTCCCCATATGTACGTACAGGAACCTTTAGCAACAAAGTCCTGCCTACACCAGAGATTAAAGTGCCACTAGGTGATGATATGATTGATAAAATGCCTTTCCTCTTGACCGTATTCATCCATGTGCTGCCCCAGGAATGAATGTCTTTCCTCTGACTGCTATTTAATGCCACAACTGTGTCTCCTCTGCCCTTCGCTTGGGTAGTCTTCAACCTTCCTACCAATGTGGCATTCTTTTCCATATGATTCATCCAAAATGCTGCCTCCAGCTTAAGCCTGGTAAGGCTACCCCTAGGAATTTGCCTTGTCCAGTTTCCCAGTATGTGTCACAGGCAGCAGCAAGAGAAGTAGCTGGGATAAGAGGTATTGGAAATATATAGGCAAGAAAAACCCTTGATGTTCCTTTCCTGGTCCCAGGTGGTCCTTCTTTGTGTCATGCTTCTTAAAGGCTTCCTATGGGTCCCAGAAAGGGGCTGATGACAGGCACCCTATTCAGTTGTCTTGCAGATTAAATACTGTCAGCAAGTAAATGAAGTCTGACAGCTGTCAAATGTCCAGCTGGCTGCTGAGCAGCCCTAACACTGTGATCTCTGCTCTGATTGTCTGAATTAGCTGCACACCCCTCCTCCAAGAACCCTGACTCCACTGATTAAAATATCGTGCAACCTCTCATGCATCCACATCTAGATGGTGTCATTAGAGGTGTCTGGGAGGAACCCCTGGGCTCTCAGTGCAGTGGCCTGGGCAATTGAATTTTGCTGTCTTAAAGATGGTCTCAGGCCAAGCTATTCCTGTGTCAGGAAGAACAGACACAGCTGGGACAACATGGGGCAGGGAGAGGCATGGAGATGGCTGTTTATGGTCATGTTTATGTTTCACATGAGTGGGATAAGAAAGACAAGATGGTGCTTGTGGCTATTGGCTCAGGGAGGAATTGACTTCCCCAGCAGTAGCCAGCAATGAAGCAATGTCTCTGGCCTTACATGCGTGATAGGCCATGAGGCCACAGAAATTCTACTCCCTCCACCAGGTATGTTCTCCAGACCTTAAGTGGGAGATGGAAAGAATAACTAACCCCTGCCAACAGCTTGCTGTGATCTTGGTAGGATGGAAAGCGCTGTCTGGGGGGTGCAGACTGGGGAGGTCATCTCACTGCTCGCTCTGAGCTGACGATAAGGGACTCTGCTGCATGTGGCAGGAGGAGCTGAGTGACTCATGACGTCTTCTCTTGTTCCCTTCCTGTTTCCTTGTGCGTGTATTTCAATGCAGTAAATCTACCTGCCTGTTGGCATGCGATGATGGCTGCTTTCGACTCTTTAGCTAGTGGAACTGCTATGTGAGATTAATGAAGCCACCTCCTCAGATATGGTTAAAATAAAAGTAGATTTATCACTAATGCACTAGCATGTGAACTGGGGATGTAAGTTACTGACAGTAAGTGACTGATCAGAGTTAAAACATTTGCTTGTTGGAGGAATGATGTCCACAGTCTTTCATATGGGTTTTCTTAAATACTGTAAGTATTTTGTACCAGTCACTGCCAAGCAGAACTAGTGTGCTAGTTGGACTGCCCTTTGCTCCTCTAGGACTACTGTTATTTCTGCGTAAAGATTAGTATCAATTGCACTGGTGCAATAATTTATAATTTCAAAAATGTGGATGTATAATTGGGGCAGAAATTTGAGTAAATTGAATGAAGAAATCACATTATCACAAATTTTGCATTATTTATATTCATTTTGGAACACTGGCAGAATATAAATGTCAAACAGGGAGATTCATGTTTCCAGTGAATAGAAATCAAAGATTCATCACAGCGCTAATCTTTACTTTGAATACTGCATTTTAGCTACCCCACTTCAAAAAGGACAAAGTGAAGCAACAGAAAAGGTCCAGTGGTAGCATGATTAGAGGCTCAGGAAGAGGAGCTTCTGTGCGAGAAGAGATGAAGATACGGGAGTTAATTAATGCATGAGGCCATTTTGACAATCCTCTTCCCCTGTGCCATATTACAGGTGCTGGGGCAAGGTTCCATGACATTTAAGGGAAACAAATTTAAAACCAATAAAAGGAAATACTTTCTTAAGGGCTGTAATTAATGCAAGGAAATTACTGCCATGGGACGCTGAGGACCGTATCATTTTAGCCGTGTTCAAAATTAAGTGCTGCCTGCATACTTTGTGCTGTACAAAACAGGCACATTCATAGTAGGTGGAATAATATTTTCAAGTTAAACTTGCACTAAACACTACCTCTCGTGTTTCAGGGTACAAATGGGTTACTACTTGGAGCTGGGAATGATAGGGGTTTTTTTCTTTGCTGCAACACTGAACCGTTAGCCTTTCCCTGAGGAAAGATACTGGTTTAGATAGGAAGCATGAGGAAAAAAGAGTAATTTGCCAAATATCACAAATGCTGCCTGTGTTGAGTGAGCCAAATGGCTCTAAATGGAAATTGGAAAGTATTCAACAGGGCTGGGAGAAATATGCTCTATCATTAGGTTAGCAGTGGAAGAAGACTTGGACAAAGTTGTTAGAAACTGCATCCTGTTTATTGTGCGAGGTGCTGTGGGGATTCAAAACCAGAGGGGATTCGAAGAGCAGAATGAAGAGGAAACCTTTTAGCCAGAAGAACTCAATGGTTTATAAGCACGTCTGAGTAGAAGTTGGGGGGGTATGGGACCGAGAAAGCTCTTTTGGGGTCTCTTGGCTTCAGTACAGAAGTCCTGTCCCATTTGGAGCCCCTGGTCTGGGCTGCCTGCAGCTCTCCTTGATACATAGCAGGGCTGTCCCATTCAGTGGCCAAGGCTTTTACCAGTGTTTAGCAGGCTTGAAGTGCCTCCATCAAGCATTGTGCTGTTTTTCTGGGGTGTCAGTGCTGCTAAGCTGTAGTGTTGCATTCAACTAGCTAGTTCAAGCCCAGTTCAGCTGTCTCTAAGCTACACTGAAGTCACCACAGTAAATAAATTGTAGATCTGCACTTAAGCCTGATAAACTGTTCCCATCATTAGGAAAACCAAAAGCAATACAGTGAAAGCAGAATTTACTACATAAAGATAATCCTAGTCTAGGGAAAGAAAGAGAAATTATTACTGAGCTACATGTGGAAAAAGTAGTTGCTTGCAGGGCGATCCATGTATATTTGAGGTATATGTAATGCACTTCAAATGCACTAGGTTTTGCCTTAAGGATTTTATGGCCCTGGGGGTGGGGAGAGGGATGGCGTTTGAGGCAGAAACTAATTTTTTAAACCCTGAAATGAAGAAAATTCTTGTTTGAAATAATTTTAAATAAGGACTTAAAACTCGATCCCTACATGGAGCACCCTGCAGACCCCCATGTGACCAAGTTTTCTGCCTTCTCAAGTTAATATAGCCAGGCTTGCTGAACATGTCAGCTCTGAAAGAAAATGGACCAATGCATTGTACTAATGGCACCTGCATGATTTATCCGTGCATGTGAAAGCCACTCTGTTCAACGTGAGCTGGGTGCGGGCAGTAGGTTCAGCAAAGCAGTATGCCAGGCGTGTTGCCTGTGCAGAGTTGCTGCCTGTAATAATGACCATTTGCCTGGCACGTCCAGCAGCCCAGGCTGCCAAACATCCCAAAATGGGGGAGATGGGTGTTTGGTGTTGTTGAGCCATGCATCATCATTCAAATAGTGATGTGCCAACCCATCAACAGAATTAGCAGGTCTCTAGATCAAATGTGCCTGGACAAGGACATGGCAGGGATGATGAAAGACAGCCAGTTAATGTAGCTTTTAATGTCACCTTAAATGTTTCTTCCTCCTCTTTGTACACCGGGTCCTGTCTGGCCAGAGAAGTCATGAACTCGGCAGTCCTCAGTGGCTTCCTGGTCATCTGCAGGAGGCGTAGCTCGCTCAGGACAGCTTGCACCACCTGGATGATGTGTCCCTGGGTGAAACCATCAGACACCTTTGCTAGGCAGCTTATGTTCAGCAAGTTGGTGATCACTCCACCATTCTGCAGGATGATGTGTTTCCATAACACTGTTCATCAGGACCCAGAAAAAGAGAGAATGCCAAACCATGCAATAAGGAGAAATATTTTTGCATTTTAAAATTGAAACAGGAAAATAAGGTATATCAGTCAGGAAAGCCAAGATTCAAATTTTTCTTGTTTGCTGTTTCTTTCATCTACAGATTTGTAGCATAGAGGCCTTTAGGCACATCTGTTCTTAAACCATTACTGATCATTTATTGGCTACCAGTCAGTTCTTCCAAAAAGTCATTAAGGGCATATAACGTGAGGTGGATATGTGTGTAAAAATGGAAAGAACTACTTAAATATGCCTGGGGGTATACACAGAAAGAGAACCTGTCCAGAATGTTCCCATTTCGCTGTGTAGAGTTAAGTACCTATATTAACAGCCCGTTTTTATTTCCATGACCCTGATCACAGGTTACTCCTGCTGAAGTGAGGGCTGCTATGGGGACTCAATGTCTGGTTTGGAAGCCAAAGGCTTCCAGCTATGCAGGCACATGTTGCAAAGGCCAGGTGTACTTTTCTGTGATTGGCATTTTGCTCGTTCGTTAAATGGTGAACCTGTTTGTATCTTTTAGCTGTGAACTTCTGTGACATGAAGGTCTTTTTAATGTTTGTGAAGTGCCTGAGATTTTGCTTCCAAAAAATCCCAAATTAATAGGAATAATAAATTGTTTTGTTTTATCCTCTGTAAAGTAACAGTCTGTCTCGGAGAAACTCAGTAAAACTGTCATGCCATCTCCCCATGCCTTCCTTTAAAGCCCTACGTGAGAACACTTGGAAAAAAATAACAAGTTTTATGCATAAAGATTAAGAAGGTTCTTGAATGAGACAGACAATTTGTGGTTTGATTATCCTGTGTTTGAATGCTTATATGTAGTATGAAAATGTTGGGTGGAAAGTTAATAGTACTGGACATTGGGGCAGCTATGTCCTGGAGAAAACCTGCCTTACTCTTGCTTCAATTGTAATGTCGATGCTATGGACTTGTGCCCATAACTACTGACAAGTGTGTACTACATTTTTCACTCTGGCAAATTGTGATTTTCCACTTGAATTATAACTATGCTCAATAATTATTGGCTGAATCACTAATTCGTAAAAGAGGAATTGATGTGTACAACAGTGAGCACTACTTCTGCAGAGCCATATATTGTGTGTCACAGCTTCTGTTGCAGGTAGGATCATGTATAATATGAGATACTGACTTGCTGGGTGATTAACAGCAAGAAACCGGTACAGGATCATGAATCTCCCAGTTTAATGACTTCCGTTGTATGTTTGTTGTTTCCGCTGTGCATAGATTGGAATATTCTGGTTTGTAACAAAATGGAGGATTGTAGCAGACAGGTAGCTTGTGCACTGTGGCTACAAATATTTGTTAAGTCATGGCTTTTTTTTTTTGTCAAAACAAGTTTCTTCAGCTCTCAAACTGGGTGTCAGGCACTGAAAATTGTCAAGATTGGAAGATGAGTGCTCTGTGCTGCAATCGTATTTCCATTGAACTTGAGAGAAGGTTGAAGCTAAAGAACAAACCTGGCACTGTCTTAAATGGGACAATGTCAAAGAAGTAAAGCTACAACTTTAATCTGCTTTAAAATGCCAAGAGTTAACTTTCTGGGGCATTCTGAAGTTTGCAGTTGAAATCCCTTTGGCTGGCCCTCTTTTTGACTCCAAATTAGTGGTGAGAATCCCAGAATGTGATGGTTCAATCCCCAGAAGCGAACACAGCTAAATTCAGCTGCTATCACCTCCTTTCTCTAGGTCTTATTCATGTCCCTTATCTGTTAGCAATTTATCAGAGCTGTAACATAACATGAAACACATGTTAGCTTGCTTAGAGATCATTTCCCACCCACACTATGAAAGTTATTGAATGTGGGAGAGATTTACAATGTGCTAGGCAGCCAAAACCTGTCTTGAGCTTGCCCAAACATGCATCATCTAAGTACCTTGGCCGTCTCCATGAAAGGCAGTATAAACTGGACTTCACAATACAGTTGCATGATTTTTTGTAATAAAGCAACTATATGGAGCAATATTGTAATCAAGGTACAAATGTGTAGCAAGGTCCCTGAACTGAATGTGGTTTCCTTTAATACTGTATTCTTCTGGGACATGATCCATCAGAGATTAGCGGCATGGAGGGAGACTGTTTTCATTGATATGGTGATCAATAGGGATACTCATGCTAGGAGCTGCTGGTAGAAGAAACACACCCTTGAGAGTCCTAACTCAAAGTGTTTGGTGCCATTCTGAATAGCCCAAAACCTTTTTTCCACATTATCTGCGGACAAACTACCTTTTTTTTTTTTTCCCCCCAGTAATTGATTCACATTATTATGCTTAATTTGGAGCATTTTTTCCTAGTCAATGCTGAGCTATTGCAGACTTCAAGGTGATTCAAATCTGAAAACAAACTCGCATGCTTGAAAGTTTGTCTTCTTTCTACCCATGTGAGTTGGTCTAATAAAAGATAGGTTTTTCATTACAAGCTTTGACTGTCAGCATATGGGGTCCTCAATGAATGTCAGACTTTGGGAGGGCTTGTCTGTCACTACTTGATAGACTAGGCATGCAAAATTGTGGATGCTTCTACAATTTCTCTCATGATCTGTAAGTACAAAAGCGGAATTTGATAGTGACAAAACTCAATTCTCCAGACATGTTTCTGTTTATGGAGAGGCCCTGAATTGTACTGTTTAGAGTACGGAAACTGGATAGGAATAACATAAATTCAGAATCCTTGTGTGAAAAGAAAAGCTTAAACTAGAAAGTGTGTACTGAAATAGGATCTTATCCTTCCTGCAGTGAAAAATCAGCTTGGGATGAACTCAGTGCATGCTAAGCAATTCATGAAGAAATGCTAATCACTGCAGAACAGTATTTTAAACCCTTCTCCCAACTTCCACTTTTATTATCTGGTCTTTGGGGTAGCCTGCATCAGGAATTCAAAATTTAGGCAATACTGAAATCAATTGAAAATTCATACTTGGGGTACGAATTGAGGTTAAAGTCAGTTCTGAGGATAACCAGAAAATAAGCATAGATTTTAAACAGTAGTAATCAACAGGGTCACTTGAAATACTTGCCAAATCTTGAAGCGTAGTCAGGCCTAGGAATCAGAATAATTTTTTGGTAGACTTTGCAGAAAGGTTTAAGATTAGCATCGAAGGGACGGTTGGTGGTTCCCACTAGCAGCACTCTGTCCTGTGCTTTCAAAGCCTTAAGGAATTTGGGGAGGATCCTTTCCAGTTGTTTTGGGTTCATCTTCAGCGTGTACATGTAAATACAAGGAGGAAAGAGTTGTTACCGATGCTGACAGTTCAGAGCTAATGAGGTGACGTTGTAGACATGCTATATACAACAGGATTTTGTGCTTTCTAGTAGTCTAGTTGCATTTAGTATAAGCAGACTAGATGCTCAACCTAACTAGAAAGCCTCTGTCTTCTGAAAGTCAGGTAAAGACTTGATTTCTGCTTATGTATTTGTGGGTTTGTGTTATTGCCTTTCGCTATTGAATTTGCTGGTCCTGTTATTGAAAAGCAGGAAGGAAACAACTCATTTAAATAAGAAAATCCTGATTTCCAGTTCAAGGAGAAATATTGCTTGCACCTGCATACCTGATGAACCTTAACAGATAGGAAAATTGCCAGGGTATGTAACCTGCTGTGGAATCCTCCTAGCTCTCGGAGGTTATGATCTACCAACTCCTACCCATGGTTTAAATGTGAAAAATATGCTCCGTAATTTTTGCTGTGATTTCTAGCTTGCTGAGGCTCTAACCTGAGAACACAAGCTCTTTGAACTCGGGTTCATTTCTTTGCAATAATTTACTATTTGACTTTATAACAAATATTTAACTACTATTTACAGAACAGATGAGTATTGAGCAAAACCTGGTTTTGGATAGTTATGTTTGATAATGTTCAAGTGAATATTGGTGGAGAAGCGTAATGAAATTGCTGTATTGTATTCAGAGAAGTCTAATGACTTGGAAGCCTCTTTTCAGAAATTATTGAGACTTAACATCCAAGTCACCGACACTCACTTGAAAAATCTTTCTCTAGATCACTTTGCTATTTTTTTTTTAATCTTCC
>VYZW01035205.1:2116-19620 GCA_013401315.1 Balaeniceps rex | reverse complement strand
TTTTTTTTTTTGGTTTGGGGTATTTTTTTCAGAAATGAACTTATGGATGCTTCAAAAATGTGAATGTAAAAGATGTCTATGAAAACATAAGACAAAAATGTAGTATGAAATGTCCTGGTTCTTTGCCATTGCCCTATTCTGGATGAAACATCAGACCTACCACTGATTTTGTGTTTCTTTTACTTCATGATAACAGCGTCCACGCCATAAAAACACACAATTCTAAAACATCAAGAAAACATCCAACCTTAGCTGAAGAAAAGTTTTCTGTTTGGTAGGATGGGGTGGGGAGCAGAAGACATGTATCTGTTTCCACCACGAGCTGTAAACTTCAAGTGTCACAGTAATGGGCACTTGCTCAGAAACAGGACACACATCTATTACAGCCTATAAAAGCAAAGTCCTGCTCCCATCCCTTGCTTGCTGCGAGCAGTGAATGCCAGCGCAGTAGCATCGGTGTCTGGTGTACCAGACCAAAACATCCCCTGGCAGAATAATTACCCTGCACTGAGATCTGTGCTACCGTGGCTGCTTCACCTCCAGAATGAGAGCTGGCTTGGTTGAAGGTACAAGCTACACTGGGTGTATAGGGTGTAAATACGTGCCACAACACCCGATGTGTCTCATTTATAGAATCATAGAATCATAGAATGCTTTGGGTTGGAAGGGACCTTTAGAGGCCATCCAGTCCAACCCCCCTGCAGTGAGCAGGGACATCTTTAACCAGATCAGGTTGCTCAGAGCCCCGTCCAACCTGACCTTAAAGGTTTCCAGGGATGGGGCCTCCACTACCTCTCTGGGCAGCCTGTTCCAGTGCTTCACCACCCTCAAATGTGCAACCAGAACATTAATTAGATCTAGTTCTTCCCTCCTAGGAATGGGACTCCTTACAGTGCACAGCAAGGCTTTAGAGTTAAATTTCCATTTACTTATTGCAAGCAGGGGGTTGCTAATGTAAGGAAGCTGTTTGTTTGGAAGAAGATTTAAGCAATCAGCATTCCACAGGAAGCACTGAAGGTCTACATGACTGCAACATTAGAAAGGTGAGGCTTGCGATTCCTAAAATGTCAAGATTGATCTACATATAGTGGAAAGTGGGAAAAGAAAGAGAATGGGAAAGAAGTTTATCTTGCAAGCTGCCCACATACCACCCCGACTTAAATATATTTGTCCTCCCTGTTCATGGGTTCATAGTCTTTTCCCTCTGTCCTCAAAGACATGTCAGAAGCATGTCTAAAACCTTCCACCTAGCAAAGCCCCTGAAACAGGCTGCTATCATTTGAAATCCTCTTCCTCCTCCTGCAAAACAAACCCTCCATCCATGTGTTCCACTGTACATCAAGAAAACAGATAATAAAGATGCCAAGAGAGGTTATTTTCTGTATTTTTTTTCTTCCTGTTTCACACAACTTCTGTGAAAAAACATGACAGGTGGTTTGAATAAAACATCCTACGTGCTTTCTTTTCTTCATCAAAAGGCTGACGAAGAACGGCTTGTCTGTTGCATCCCTCTTGCAATGTCTTTACTGGGACAGGCTGAGACAGAGGCATTTTTGGAAGCAACAGTGCTCCCTAGCACTTCTGGGTGGCTGGCCTGAACACCATGTGTGTGCAGATACATATATCAGACTGTTCTGATGCACCGCAAGCCAATACCTTCTCTACAACCCAACCAGGGCTACCAGGGATTTGTTACAATTGAGCCTTGGCCAGTGGGTGTCACTAAAAATTAGCTGTAAGGGAAATTAAAAAAAAAAAAAAAAGAAAAAAGCATGGGGGCAAGAGAACCTGAATATTAAAAAGGCATTTCAGAACTTATTTTTGGTCCTAAGCCTTGTTTTGAATCCTTCCTTTGGTCAAACAATGGCAATGAGATCAGAGTCAGGCATCTAGTGCCCGCTAATTACTATCTGGACTGACGCTTGCAGTGAATAGCTGGTAGGAGGCCCGGATAGGATGGGAAATGATTTTGCTGAAGTATCCCACGTGGATTCCCTGGTGGTGGTGGCATGTTTCTTTATGGGCTTCCTACGCTGCTCTCCCTCACGCAGTGGGAGAACGCCAGCCAGGTGACTCACTGGGATTCTGCCCCGTGTTTACTGCAACAGCCCTCTCCACAGAGACTTGCTCACTGTGCGGAGCCTGATTTTCCCAAGAACATCTCAAAGGGCTAATTTTAAATTAACAAAAGCTTTGGAAGGCAGGGAGAAGGGAAAGGGGAGGGGGATTTCTTGCAGGAAGAAAGAGATGGCAGAAATAGACTCCTTCCTTTTTCCTTTCTCTTGTCCAAGATAAGGAAACATCACACGCTAAAGGCAATTTAAAAACAACTTAAAAGGCAGATAAATTTAGTCACAAGTATTCCGCTGGGTGGACAATCGAGATACAGAACAAGTCTTCAGCCAGAAGGTGTTTAGGAAAAACTACCAGTGGTCAAGGCAAAGGGGCAAAAATCAAGGAAATACTCTTTGTATTAAAACTACCATAGGACCAGGTCATAAACCCCTTTTGAGGAAAGATGGTCCAGTAGTTACCACAATGGACTTTAATTTATGCATCCCACCTAGTTCTCCTGGTCCAGTCTAGGCTTTCTCTCTAACTTCGACAGAGTCACTGCAGCTTTTCTGTGTCTCAGTTCTCCACTCATAACATAATAATATGAACATGAAGATGTCTAGGACGAACGTATGAGCAGCTATAAGTTTTACTGAAATCATCATTATATTAATGAGAAGCTGCACCCAGCTCTAAAGAGACCTATTGCACCCTGCAAAAAACAAGGTCGGAGGATTTCACTGGGGAGCTCAGATGCTCCTGTTACTTTCCATTTTATGGTCCAAGTTTCTAACTAATTGGTAAAGACAAAAGATAAAGAGCCCTGCAAACTGGTCCTGTAGATTATGAGATTTGCTTCCTGAGCATATGAAGCCAAAGGCATACTTTCGTTGTGTGTCTCCTGGAAAGCTGGAAGCCAATTCATCCACCCACAGAAAAGGGAAGCTGAATTGGGATGTCTCGATATACTTTGATTGGAGGTGTCCTTCTGCAGAAGGGGTGAACTGGCACATGATGAGCATAAATGTGTAACCTTCAGAAAGCCTAAGAGATGTCCTCTATCATATTAAAGAGTTCATGTTCCAGTTCTATCAAGACACACTCTTTCAAATCTCCAAAAGGGTGAAGAAACTCATCATTCAAGGAGATAAAAACTGAAGGTGATGAACGAACCTTGCAGGCGCTGCTACAGTCTGATGATCCTTCTGTCAAAAATTGAAGGGGCTTGTAGCTCTGAGGCAGGGAGATGCCGTCAGAAAATGACACTGGCAACTACTCAGTTGAAGTAGAGGTTTTGCATGGAGCCAAACCTAATACAGTCACACTCCAGATTTAATACAAGGATTATTGGAAAGCTCCCTCCTTTTATGTCTCTTGTCAACTGCCTTTTTGCTACTCTTACTGACTGTTTTCTCAGTGGTCTTTGGGTTATATGGAATTTGAACCAACTTCTAAAGTTCGATGGGACAACAAAGATATTCTATCCGTTATTGTGGCGAACATGTATCAACCAGAGGTCAGCACTAGCTTGGGGATGTCTGTATAATGCTCCATTGCACTAAGTAAACATGTCTTTAATCTCTTTGTACCATCTGGAAAATAATAGTATTTCTTTGATTTTTCCCATTTTTTTTTCTTTTCTGTTGAGATTACAAGCATTAAAAGGCAAGCCCTTTCTCGTATTACAAAAGGATACATCAACACAAGTATGACAAACAGGCCAGGACCTGTTCCTTGGCCCTGAAGGCAAGTGGTGTGATTCATCTCATGGCTATATTGGCTAAACTTTCTTCCATGTGAAAAAATGAGTGACCTCACCCATACCGCCTACCGGGAACAGTCTTTGACCTGTGATATTACTTGAACCATCTCTGAGTATTGTCTGGGGAAGAGAAAAATTACATGGAGCAAAACTGTTTCAGGGAGGGTGCTAACAGTTGATCACTATGGAAGATTAAATTTCCAGCCCTGGTCATCTTTAATTTAACAGCATAGACCCACTTTAAGTGTACAATGCCCAAGACAAAGGGCCACAAGGTTGATTGGGGCCTGTAGGTATTACCATAAAATAAAAAAACCCCGTATTTTTCCAATGAGCTTTTTGATTTGGCTTCTATTAATTCAAATCACTAGTCATGAGCATCACCCTGAAGGAAAATACCGACTCAAAGGCAGCATGCAGTCTCTACACAATTACTCCTCCAGCAGATGCTCTTGCGCGCTCCCAGCCATTCTCTGCTGGTTTTCCAGCTCTGGAAAAACAGCACAGTATGTTACACCAGTGCACGAGAGGAAAACGCCATTAAAGAACATGACTCTCTTGACACAGCGGTGAAGGTGTGTATTGCTTGGCTTGGCTATGGTACACTCCATTGGCGTCTTTAAAACACGTGACAGCGAAAGCAACATTACTCAGATAATCCTTCCCAAGTGTAGTGAGAAGGAACTGCTGGTGCAAAAAAGATTTCCAAAGCTTGATTCTAATTTCCTGATTTTTAAAAAGAAATTGCTCATCTGTAGCTAATCATGTTTTCGCCTTTCGTTGTCTCCAAAAGCAACATTTTCCAAGGTGCTTTTAATGAACGGAGTAGCCTCTTAAAGGCTCATGAGAGACAGAGAGGCTGTCAGAGTCAAATTGCTTTATTTGATTATGCTTCACAAGATCTTGGTACATTCTTAACGGAAAAGAACACAACAAAAATTGATCCTCCTCCCACTTAAATCAGTTGGACTTTTTCTCTAAGGTGGGATCAAATCCAGAACATATTCATTAGAAATGTGCTTTGATGAAATGTTGTTATGTAGTGTGAGGCATGTAACCAGCAAAGCAGATTAGGTTACAGGAGAGACATAGCTGGAGGTGACTTCCAAAGGGAAAAAGGCCAGGAAAGGTCAAGGTGGTAGGTTTGAAAACGGAGGGCTCACCAAGGAACAAGAAGGGGCATCCACAAAACCTCAGCCTCACCTCTCGTGGGGGCTTGGACCCTTCTGACTTGTAGGACATGGTGTTATAACCCCACCTACATTCTCAATAGTTTTGCCAATAGATAAAGGCATTTATTTATAATGAACTGTTTCATGTGCCTTGGCAGAAAAGTGCATAGCTGCTGAACAGTTGGGAAAGTGTTTTGTCAGAGACAGTCTGGCTGAAGGCTTGCCTGTAACACTGCTTGCTAGAGTTCTGTTGGGCTACTTTTCTCATTTACAAGCTGCTCTGCTTTTGCTGTTTTGTTTTCTTTAATTATTATTTTTAATCTCTCTAAAAGACCACTCTTCCCCAAACCCAGATGAAATTTTCAGAATTCTTGATTTAGTCATTCAGCAGCAAATTCTTGCAATGACCTACAGGTAACACAGTCTTGATAGCAGGGAATTTCATAAACTCTTTTGACAGAAATCACAAGAAACCTTCTAGGTGTAGTTTCTCCCATTTTCATTCTCTCCCTCTTTCTGGAAGCCAAATATTGCATAGAATTTGTTCACGGAATTTCAACCACTTTAACATAAACTGAAAGGGTATCAAAAGTTTATTCACAAGGTATAGAGAAAAATATAGAGAAAAATGCCAGAGAAAAACAGGCTTTCCTTTCTGCTCTATCCTTCTGATGATAAACTGCTTTTGAACAAATGAAGAAACGCTTAAATTTTCGTCTGGACCTTTCCTGATAAGTGAAAAATTGACGGACTCTGTGAAATAATGTTTTCTCTTACATATTTTCTTTATTTGGTACAACTGAGATTTGGCTAGGACAGAACATCAATCTGCCAGAATTATGAGGAAGGCGTAGGATTCGTGGTATTTCAGACCCAGTCAACACAATTAAGCAAGCTTTGTTCTATTTTAAATTCAGAGAACACGTCCATCAGCTTAGAAGTAATTTCCAGAAAGTTTTGTTTTGTTTTGTTTTGTTTTGTTCTTAAACCATGCTACTTCCAGGCTTATTTCCAGAACATTTACGTTTCAAACCCAAATAAGAACTTCTGAGGAATCATAGAATCATAGAATGCTTTGGGTTGGAAGGGACCTTTAGAGGTCATCTAGTCCATGAATCATCTGAGCTGAACCTCCAGGTCTTTGACAAGACTTACCTGTTGAGAATAGACAGATGTTCTGTGCACACAGAGTTCTGTTTAGCTTCAGGCCTCCCTATAAGACCTTCTTCTGTCACTGCAAAATTAATATTTTCAGCAGTATCTAGACTCTTTACGAGAAAAAAGCTTCAACAACTGTGACCAAGCTTGTTAGGCAAATGAAAAATAAAATAATCTCAAAAGCCCTCCAATGTTCCAACAGTGCTGATCTATGCCAATGTAAAAAAATCTCAGATGCCTACATTAAAAAATATGAGCCCTTACTCTATCTTTATTTTTCTGTTCGATTGTAAACTCATTGAAACAGTATCAGGTTAAATCTAACTCAGCCTTTTCAGAGCTATAATAACCCCAAAGTAAATTACATCCTCAGTTTGCTGACAGGAGTCAAGGGTCAGAACTCTAAAATCCATGACTTTGGTGCAGTGCCAGGGATTTTGGAAAGAAAAGAAATACAAATCAAGTAAGCTTTATACGCATCTTAACAGATGCAAATAATTTGAATAAAACTAAACTGTTGCCTAGGACTATGTGCACCCTAGAGTCTCATCCATGTTTTATTCTGACATGTAAAATAAAATCTAATGAGAAGTTACCACAGATTTATGAGAAGAGAAAGGAGAACATTATTTTTATTTCATTTCCAAACTGTTATGGAGCCAGAAGGGGATAAGAATGATTTGTGCCAGATACTATACGATGTACAGTTTAGACTGTGGTCACTGAATATTGGTTATTATATAATATCAGCAGAAAGACATGGAAAAGGAATAATTACAAGGCATCTTCTGGGCTTGCTGTACCCTGAGTTTCCAGAAGATTTTTTGTAACCTTTATGAATTTAACCATTATTTCCCTATTAACCCTTAATGTTTCAAAACAAAACAGGGTTCCATGTTTTCATTACCATTCATCTCAAGTGAGATTCTTATATATATGGGTAGGTAAATGTACAGGAAGAAAAACACTTCTGAAAACCAGATCACTTTTATTGAGATGTTTGAATTTGGAATAAAGCATCAAACTCAAGAAGCCCAATTTTGGTGGTGGTTTTTTTCCTATTGGTGATTTAACACTGGCATGGACTCTTTTCTGATATTTGTCATGCAGCAGAAACATGTTTTCCCTTAAGTTTGCAACTGAATGTTTACAATTTAGCTCGCAGGATTTCCTCAGATATTAGCGTGCTTTAAGAAAATTGTTCAGACAGCGCTGGCACAATTTGCGGTAGGTGGCAGAAATAAGTGACTTCTGTGAAACATTTCACTCACCCAGGTTGTTAGGAGAGGAAAACCTGGGACATTGGGATTCAAAGCATGGAAGCCAATCACTTGGACTCCATTACCTGGCAACAAGCTCTTATTGCTTACATGACCCAATGATTACAGGAGAATGTGAAATCTGAATCATTTTTTTGGAAATTATGTATCTCTGGATATTATTGGAAGCATAAGGCAAATATACCATAACTTAGACATCTCAATCAGATGTTTAAATGGAAATGGGATCGATCTGGTCCGTTGTTTCTAAGCATGAAGGTAGAAAGCGAGGGAGTCCTGTCATTATAACAATGGTCCCTATAGCTCTCAGTATCTTGACAGCTCTAAAATTGTGAAAACTATTAAAAAATGTCATTAATTTTCCAGAAATGTCTTTAAAAAGGGGGAAGATGGGATGTCTTGGGGATTCTGGTATTAAAGCGAACCGTGTGTGCCAGATTCCTGTTCTCTTCTCAGTTCTTCTTACAGAATAAGCCTAGGGAGAGGTTGATTAAACGCAGCAGATACAGAGTAATGATTCTTCTTGCTCCTTGGCATGAGAAGGCTCCAGGATTATCCACTGCACACAGCTTCCCTAAAAGGAGAGGAGGAGAGCGTGCAGCGCTTTCTGTAAAGTGCTTCCCAGGGAATGTTAAGCGAGCATTTAGGCAGTAATGATTCTCTCGTGCCTCCTTGGGCAGGGTAAGGTCCCGTTTGCTCTGGCCCGGACTAATTTTTCAGCACGTTTGCCTTGGTAGCAGCACTGCTTTTTTCACATCCCTATTTCATGTTGAATCAGTGATTTGGTTGTTTCAGTTCCAAGTTTTCTTAATGTTTTCTTTTCTGTTTTTCCTATGAACCTTGGTGAACAGTCCTTCATTTGTCAGGTCCTGACTGATTATTTTCACCTGGCTGATGACTCTGCATTTTTCTTTCTTTGGTAAAAACTGAATGAATGTAGCAATTTATTCCCTGTTGCAAAAGTTTTCACTCGAATTAACTTGTGTAGCTCATTCTTTAGTCAAATGGCCATAGTTTTTTTACATCAAATAAACAGAATTTTTCTGTTTAAATCAAGGCTATATTTTGTCTAGGAATCTTTAACTGCTCACCCAATTAATTCACCTGGAAGTGGCCATATGATCATTTGTTTGGGGAACCATACATCATTGACCACGATCCTCAACGTAGCACTGACAGTGCACCATGCCTATAAAACTGAACGCAGCTGAACTAGGCTAACCCAACGCACTAATGCACGGATCTTTGAATTCAGTTGGCTTACACACTATTTTATTTATTTTATGCTTTGGGAGCTACCAAATTAAGAACCCAGAAGAGTTTTATTCGATTCCATACACCTCAAAGGTGATTTTTGTTTTTTTAGTGAAATCCTATTCATTTTGAAATCAAATCGTATTGATTTCAACAGGAATGGAATTTCACCTTTAAAGCCTTTTAGTGGGATACTGAACTTTTAAATGGAGTTAGTTGCCTTCATTCCTTGTCATAACTGTTTTTTTCTCAAAGCAGTACATGGGTACAGATGCAGTCAGCCTCATTAGTTGGTCATTAGAAGTGTGTAGGCTTGTAAGGCTCTACTCTGAATTACTCTACACATCTTATGCCAATATTGACAGGAGGTATTTAAGACACCATGATACTGATGAATACTGAGAAATATTTAAAGGCAAGTCAGAAGTTCTCTGATTGATCCTCACAGAAATGTTCCATTTCTAATTTTACAATATCCACTTAAATTCACATGGGAAATTTTTTTTTATTTTGCAATGAGATCTTTCATGTTAGAGTATGAAGGTGTCAGTTTTAGTCTCAAACTCCATGTTGTTAAGAAATAGGAAAAGAAAAATAAAACTCAGTCAACAAATATTTTCCTGAATATCCTTAAGTATTCCAGGACAGAAATAGATGTAAGACAGTTGGGCAGTGGTTCTCTGTGTGTCCTTGATTTGATGTTCTTTCTTTATGAATTTCCCTTCGCCTTACTGCAGCCATGTGTATTGCTGCTGTCATTATATTTTTTCTTTCATTTTCAAGTTACAGAAGTGCAACCGGGAAGTTTGGGTTACTCACTTTCAATTTTGCTTTTTTATTTTTACATATAGCAGAATTTTCCTAAATATTCAACACGGACTTGGCTCTCCTTTTGCATATTTACTGTGAGTTTCAGAGTGAAAACAATCAGAACATTACAGTTTGTTCATCTGTTTATTTTAAATGGGATTCTGAATCAGTATTATGGAACTGCTTAAAAATTTCTGAGATTTATTCTTTTTCTCACCATCAGCTTAGAGCTCCAGTGCTCTAAGCAAACAAAGTTTGCTTGGAATTGTTCTGCTTTGCAACTTGCTGTGCTCAGGGATCATTAAAAGACTTCGTCACCCCTGAAATTCTCAGGTCCAGGGGCTCTGTGAACAAAATGATTGATTTTGTGTGCCGTGACTCTATCCTAGCACAACTGCTTGCTGTTATCTACTCGTGTCTTTATATTGGGGACTCTATTAATTTCAGATGCCTTTTCTCTTGCTTGCTTCCCCAAGCTTAATAAACTGGGCCTTTTCATCAAATATTAACAAGTTAACCATAAATTACAGTGTCATTTACAACATGGGTGCATTCAGAAAGACATATGCAATCTTAAGTGGGGACACCACATGCTGTTAATTTTGCGTAAAGCAGTAGTTTTATGCTTCAGCTCTGCAGAATGTTAGGGGCATTCACAGTTCTCACTCCTAATTTACACAAAGGGCAACTGCAGCATGGCTTAGTTTATTTGTTATAGTAGCAATCATTTTGGCACATGCTGGCACTGGCACTGAAGGCAGAATAATGTCACCAGAGGCCGTTTCCTACACACTGCACTGGAATTGCTCAAAAATCTCAGCTGGAAAACAGCCTGCTGAGGCCTGAGATCATAAAGGGCTTCTCGTGAGTAAATGACACTGATCCTGATGCTGGAACAAGTAGTTAAACCCTCTGCAAGTTCAGAAAGAGCATGGAGAAAACCCCCAGCAAATTACATTTGGTTTTGCAATTTTATTTGATTTTTTTCTACCAGCCTATGGTCTGCACACAGATGCCACTGGCTATGATCCATGTATAGAAGGAGGCATTAAAAAAAAAATCTATACTGTTACAGTTGCCAGCAGAGGGTCCCTTGAAGCATCCTCTGAAGTCACAATTCGTCTTGCATGCTGTGCTCCACTTTCAGAAGTGTATTTGTGTTTTCCCAAAGTAGCTGTAAAAGGCAGGGCAGGAGGAGGCATCTGTTCGTCTGACCCTAAAATATGTGTAGGGTGATGAGTTCAGACATAGCATTTCAAGAATAAAATTAAAATTGACAGCTTCCACCTCAAGAGGAATACAGCATTTAACAAAATGATGTTATTCAGATATCAGCCTAGGTCAGGGGTGCTCCAGACCAGCCCATCACTTCACACACACGCTCACAGCCCAAGATAAACATATGTCTTTCACGAGGGGATGAAAAACAAAGCTCTTTCCCTCACTTTGCTCCATTTTTGGTATACAATGGAAAACAGACTAGTGCTGCAGTAAACAAAATGCAATTTTACTTTAACCTGAAGGGACACTTGTTTTTAAACATAGCAGTGATTACAAGAAACATGATAGCCATGGGTTTGGCACAGAAACTGATAAAATCTTCTGCATAACTATCACTTTCCCTGTCTGCATGGTTTGTTTCTCCAGTTCTCTGTTTTCATATTTAAAATTTTTGTATGATTTGCAGACTTATATAGCACAACAACTGACCATGAGTATAAGAGCCTTCCTAGGAAAACGTAATCGACATATGTTTATTAGCTTCATTCAAAGAAGTCCTTTATTTTCAAAATCCTTTAGCAATAAACCAAAAAGCACAAACCACAGATGAAAATAAAGGTCATGCACTGGTAAACAGCAAGTAAACACATCTAAGCATAAAATATTTCTGCACATGAAGAACAGAAGAAGAGTAGATGTGCATTTACTGTAAGACCACGGGCAGTGGCTTCACTTTGGATTTTGATCACAGACTAAAGTTATCCATGGTATAAATTATCTTTGCTTGAATCTGTCTAGACATTGACTGTTTGCTGGTAAAGAGAATCTTTTTATACTACATGCCATTAAAAAGCACAGCAAAACAGAACATGGTATTAGTTAGAGTTTCACTGGGGTGCCATGGAGTTAAGAATCAATAATAAAATTGTAGTTCAGGCACCTGACATTTAATTTTGGATTTGCGATTAATATTGGATGTGAGGCACAACATACCGGTATGGCATTTCATAACTGTTCACCTTTATTACAGAAAAGATGCTAGGAAATATTAAATCATAAATCCATTGGTCCATTGCACAGAAGTCAGATCTGTAGAGACATGGAGAAAAAAAAAATCACCTGAAATGTTTAGTAAGCAAGAAGTCAGAGAGATGACCTCATGGAGGGGGAAATTTGAACCCTCCTCAGACCAAGAGCGGCAGTGATGTGACTTTCACACATGCCTACAGTGGAATGAAGGACCAGAGGAGATATGCCCAAGTTGCTGAACTCAACAAAATGTCCTACAACCCCTTTTGGGAACTTTTATTGATGGAGGAGCAAGTTCCCATCCCATAGATTCAGAGCACAGAAAGGCCTCAGGGGGTTGCTGTTGGCCAGTAGTGCTGTTAAAAGCCCCCAAAAGTATTAATATCAAATTTATTTCCTTTTTTTAATAGCTTAAAATATGTCTCCAAAAGCTTGGTCTCTCCCTTAGTGGCTTACATCACGTTAAGTGATTAAAAGCTAATCACCATAAACACCAAGGTTCAGTGAGGGAGACCACAGGTCAGGACGACAGATGTTAGAGGCAGTTGGATCCAAGAGCCCAGTGGATGTGAGGCTACCACAGCTCCATGTCCCTAGGCCCAGCCAGCTGTGAGGTTCAGCGTGCATTCCCAACGGGTGTGCACACACACTCACAATCCCTCCAGTAACTGCTTCAGACCTACAGACCCTCCAGTAGCCCACTTGCCAACCCTCTGGTTCCTCCAGTATTTGGCCCCAGGGCCATGGTCACTCCCATGCCCAGCTCCCAGACCTCTTACCCTTCTCACCAGCTCGTCTGGCTTGAAGTTCGCCAACAATTTAGGTATACCCACGTGCGCACACAGAGAGGGCTGTGGTTCCTTCGGGAAACACTCACGCACCCTGGTCTCTCCGGTTCCTGGCCCCACAGACACACGAGCCCTGTGAGCCACGGCCCCTTCTCCAGACCATACACACACGTGCACGCAGCATAGGGACCCCCTTGCCCAGGAAAATATTTGGAAATGGAGTTTCATAAGGAGACAGGACAGACTGAGCTGAGTAAGTGCAGAACACGGGCAGCCCTGGTTTATACAAGTTCGTCTGTTTTTATCGCCTTATCCCTCTGTTTTCCCACTCTTCCTCCTCCCCAAGCCACATTGATTGGTCCTTCCCCCAAACATCCTATAATAAGTCTCACACACTCTCACAATTCCCATAAAAACATCCCACAATAAGTTTTACACAATCCTCAAACGCTCCTCCCTTGCATCCCACTATGAGTCCTGTACCTGTGAAGGCAGTAAACCCCGCAGCTTTCAAGGCCACCTGGGAAGCATTTCTTTGGCCAAGCCAAGACATCTTGGTGGGTCCCAGCCCTGACCATGGGCTGATCACCCTCCCTGGGTAGCCTCAGGAGCGACAGAGTCAGAGTACTCCATTGGCACTAATTATGTTATTGGGGTTCCTCCACCTATTGTAGTTCCTCAACTCCTTGGCGAGCCTTTGTGTTTATGGTGATTAGCTCTTAATCACGTATGTTAACAGATTAGGGAAACATCCTGCCTGCTGCCTAGTTTATTGCTCTTCTGGCCAGCCCTTGCATGGCACCTAGCGTGATTTGCCCACCTGCTGATCCGAAAATATCATGCTCTGCTGCTTCTAATTGCCCAGGCTGCATGAAGGTCTGGGGGACCCTGTCTGGCCAACATCTCATTGTCTCTCTTCCTTTCAGCCACTCTATATCAATCACCACATCTCCTCGCCCACATCTGCGAAGGTTCTGAGATACTATAAAACTCTTCCTGATAGACAACTCCTGTCTCATTTGTTATTGTGTGCCCTTTGGCTCCTTCTCTCCAATTAAGACACGAGTCTTTCCTCTGGGTTTCCTTCTCATTCACCCCGAGTCAAAGATGTGCGATGCTTGCAACTCTGCCCCATTCACGTCCCTACTCAAAACTCCTTCTCCCTGGAAGACTCACCAAATCAGATGGTGAAACTTCTTCTCCTCCCCACTGTGACATATAAGGGCAAGAATGAAGAAATCAATAAAAAACAGCAGTAACTCTGCTTTATCAAGCAGATATGCTAGATTTTGCAGCTTGGTTTTAAAGCAAAGAAATCGATTTTGAAGCAGGGTCCATGTGAAACATTTTCTCTTTCCCAAGCCTGGTAACAAATATAAGGGGACATAATCTTTTCCTTCCAGACTCATTCCAGCAGCCACAGAATCTGCACAACCCTTCTGCTGCCCCCAGGACCGACCGCAATCAGGGCAAGGCAAAGAAAAAGCTCCACCTCCCAGAGTTGTGTGTGATAAAATTTAGCAGCACCCCAACGTACATTCTCCAAAGCTAGCACTTCGAAGACCCCAATAACAACAGATTGTTCAGTTTCTCTCTTTATTTTACCAGCCATCGTAGGGCATACTTTTTCCATACTCTTTGATGCTTTACTAGAGCAGGGACTATGCTCTGAAGGTGTGGCAATGGTACCACTCAACTGAAGTCAGAGGATTTACGCAGTCTGAAGACCTGGCCCTACGTTTCACCTTGGCCTTTCCAGCATGCTGATTTAATTTAACCCAAGGCCAGGAATTAAAATGAAAAACAACAATTCATGCCTGGTTACATTTGTGCTTGTGACCTACGCCTGTCCGAACAGGAGTTGGACAGGACAAAGCACAATGCACTTCCTTGCTTTTATTGCTTTCATTTACTTCATGTCATGCCAGAAAAGGTTGATTTAGGAAGTTCTAGTAATTAACTGCTGATGTTTTTGACTGCTGTTCCCAAGAGACTTACAATGACTTGTAATGGTTGTTCTGTAGGAAACTCTTTCTGGAACGATTGTAGATAACATATATTCTCCGTATGGCTTTACGTTTACTTGATTATTTTTTAAGCAAGAAACATAATTTTTCCTTTAAGCAAAAGTCACCCGTTCCCTGCATCCCGGAAACCTCATAAATCACCCTTCTCCTCTCAGGTCATACTGACATTTTGCTGTCGGAGTCCACAAAAGAAAGAGGCTTCCTAATTCAGTTACACATTAGACATAGGATGTGTAAAGTGGACAAACCAAGCAAGGAGAGAGTAAAAATTAATGCTGTCTTTATACTGTAAGTTACGGAGGTGCCTTTCGTTGCTCTTAGCAGTTGAGAAAACGCAAAAGGAGGAAGCACAGGAGCAACGTGGATTTGGAGAGCACAAGTTGTTAGGAGAATTTAAATCTGGGCTGGCGCAATTAGAGGAGACTGTAAGAGCTCCTAACGTGGTCTCACGGCTGTTTAATCTCTCTCTCTTCAGGATGCTTCCCTGTATTTTTAACTCGCTGTTCTGTTAAAAATTAGTGGGTGCCTTAGCACTGTTGCATAAAACCTAACAAATTCCACCCCAAATGAAAAGAAATATAATAATTCTAATTCTAATTCCTCTTTCTGTGCCCTCTGCTACTCATACACACATGTATTTCTCAAAGCATATGGCATGCAGCCATTAGACACCCATTTTTAATCTTAGATGACAAAACAGTTGGGTATCCATAGCTATATTTCATACTGTAAAAAAAAAAAGCCTGATTTTCAGATTTTCACCTGCTATGTTCATCTGCTGCTGACATTGAAAACTCCTGAAAAACAATACCGATAAAAGCAGAGCAGATTCTAACGTGTGTGTTGTATTTGTCAGGTTTGCAAACTGGAATCATAACTTTAATAAAACTGGATTGTTTCTTACAGAACTGACTGGACCAAGAACGACGCAGGAAGGATATTGTGCGTGATAGGAATCCAGCCCTGAGAAGGATGTCAGTCATCATAAAACCGTTCTGTACTGAAGTGCTCGTAAAAGACCAGCTTTCTTCACACGCCATTGCAAAGCATTACTCATTTGTCTCACTATCTAGGACTGACATTTACAGCCGCAATTTGCTATTGTGATATTTTTCCTTTTTACTTCTATTAACCAAACGCAAACAACATCTGACACATTTGAAATCATATCAACAACGTATTACAGACACTTAAGAACAGGAATATGGAGATGTATCACAGACAATAAGCCATAAAGACACAAACCGTGAACCTTTTTCTCAGCCAAAATGTAATAGTGTGCAAGACAGTTATCTCCCATGTGAGATAAAGAAAAATATGGAGCACACTGAAAACAGTATTTAGGTGATTTGCACTTGGAATGAGTTTGGCCCTTACTATGCTTTTCTCCTGAATTTAATGGTCAATAAAGTAAATGAAGTGTAGGCATAAAACTGCATCACAAAGAAGAAAAAAATCTGGGTAACACAAAAATCAGTGATTCATGATGTCCTGTACCTCTGGAGTAAAATGATTTGTAGCCTCTTCTATGTTCAATGTTTAAGGTTGATTTCTTTCTTTTCACTTGGGTTACTAAAATTAATTTACTGTTGCACCTTCCACCCCCACTTATGATGATGACTTTTTAACGTTTAGGATTTAATACCTACCAAAACTTCTAATGTGACCCATGTCATACACACAGCTGACTGGGTGGCCACTCAGTAACTGTGATCTTCAGCTGGGGTTTTAACTTCTCTTTGGAAATAACCTCGCAGAAACCTGGATGTCCACAGGGGAACTGTGCCACACCGATCTGCACAGGTGGAGACCGTGGGCCGCTCCCTTCCCTTAGCCAGACGTTATATTTTTCCATGCTCCCTGCAGCAATGATCTAGAATTCAAGGTCTGGAGACCTTGGCTCATATCCACAACACTTACCAAACCAAGTACATCTCAGCAAAAGGTATGTTTGCAGAATGTAACTTTTAACCTCATATTCTTTGTGTATTGTACAGAGAGGAGCTGAACAGCTTTATTCTTTTTTTGGTTACACATTCTTTGCTAGTGTTTTTTCAATTAATAAATATTTGCTGAATTCCAGCGCACGGAGTATTTTTACAAATGCCCAGAATATTTCTTAGATTAATTTGGAAGTCCTTGCCAAATGATAAGATAATGATAAGAAAATAAGCAGAACACCCACGCAAGGTACAGATATCTTGGGTGCTTTATCAGGATTTAAGATTGTGACACAGTCCTAGTGCTGTTATACAAGAAATCCATGCTTACAAAATCTCATGTCCAGGACACCTTCCAGGTCTCAACTCTGATATGCCTCCTGTGTGCCGACGTGAGCAACCAAATTTTATCAGCGGCTCCTTCTCCAAACTCTGGCAAATTCCTGCTGCTCAATCCTGTGATTTCTTTCACAAAGAGATGTTCCTCTATCTCACAGCTAAAAGCTGTGAAGTGGCAGACAGAGACAAGAATGGTGCAGGAGCCAGGAGGAATCTCTAATCCATCATCTTATTCACTTGTTTTGTCAAGTATATGGGTCTATAAAGACATTCTTCTTGTTTTATGACTTTATCATTCACACCCAGTGGGCTTCATTTGAACTACTCATCCTAGCCTCCCGATAGTCAGCATAATCAGCAGAGATCCAGCCAGCAGCAGGCAGGGAAGAGAAAAATGCAATTCACTTAGCAGGCACCTAAAACAGGTCAGGTGGCTCATGCCCATATTGTGCCTGTTTCTCACCAGTGGCTTTAAAGATAGTCCTAGGTCACTGGTTTACATGGAGATATCTACTCTGTAGACACCTCTGACTAGATTAGATGGATCCTGCCTGAGATTCACAGAGGAGACTAAACTTCCTACAGCAGGAAGCCAGCTATAACTATTGCCAAGACTGACTGACAATGTTGGAAGCTTTTGGTTTGGGACGGCCACTTTCAGACACACGA